>PNEQ01050626.1:0-49465 GCA_003012365.1 Medauroidea extradentata
CCTCTGTGATAATATTAGTAATAGTCATATTTTCTACTGTGTTTATACTGGCCTATCATAGGATCCCACAGACCCCTCACAATCAATACTGAAGTTAAAATGGATGGCAATATGTTACATATGACAATAAAGGCCCTTTCATTACAATTAATCATCACAATTAACCTAAACCACATTAATCTATATATATATATATATAAAAGTATCAATAAAATAGGACCGTCACAAATTTTAAGAAATTAAGCAAAATTAAAATATACACACAGCACTATAGAAAATTTCTAAAACATTTCACACTAATCTCACCAAAATTAAAACAAAAATCTTGACAGGTAAAGTTGACACGTTTGTGCAAACAGATGACACAATCAACTAAAAGCAAAGCTTACAAATTTTTATTTAAAAACACTAACATTTTAACGTGTTCAGGATCTAACCTATTACGTTTTCTGTCAGCGATGTTACCAGCGGTACTAAAAAGTTTCTCTGATGCAACCGTTGAAGGAGGAACACACAAATATTTCTTTGCCAACTTCTGTAACCTTGAAAATGTGTTCCTGATTTTCCAGTATTCTGCAACACTGGCATTCGGAGATAGAAGAGGCTCAGACAGATATGAGGCCACTTCAAATTCCACGCTATTTTCTTTGGGGCTTTTCACTGCTTGCCCTTGAAATATTTTTGTATATCTTGACCAAACTGAAGATGTTATTTGTTCAGGTGTAGTGGACAAATTCCTTGAAAATTCAGTTATTTCTGACGCTGAGTTCGTTGCCTGAATGTCTGCACTTATAGCTTCTATGATTAGGTTTTCCTTGGCCACAAAAAGTTTCTTCTGGTCCTTAAATGGAGTTGCTTTTAAACGAGGATCCAAAAGAATTGCAAAGGTGTAAATGTTTTCATCTTCAATGTTAGCATAATGTATGTTCAGTGAGGCTATCATATCATTTCTAATACCCTGATGACCAGAGGCCTGTTGTACTGTATTCTCTAGCTCATGTCTGGTAAGGTGAATAAGAGGAATCACTTCAGAGGCAGTAACAGATTCTGTGGTTACCAAAGATGTAGCAGAATCTAAGATTTGAAGGAGATGTATGCAATTCTCAATCATGGTCCATTGTCTGTGTGAAAGCTCAACTGGTAGCTTGAGCTTTCCACCAGCTAGCACAATTGCCGATCTCTGTCCGTTCAAAAGTTTAATCATATGCAAGGTCGAGTTCCACCTTGTTTGTACATCCTGCACAAGGCGATGTGTTGGTAAGTTTGTCATATTTTGACATTCTTTTAAGACTTTGCATGCATTAGCAGAGGGTTTTAAATGACCCACTAGTTTTTTACATGTTGCAATCAAAGCTGAGATACTCTTACTGTTAAAGAACCCGTCCTTAACTATAAGTTGGAATGTGTGGGCCAAACATGGAACATGCGACAACTTCGAAATTTCCAACCCTGCAACAATATTTCGCCCATTATCTCGAACGATTGCCACATCTTTATCGTCCAAGTCCCATTCCCGAAGTGTTGATGTAATAAAGTTGCAAAGATTTGCAGCTATGTGGCTGATCTCTGGGAAGGGAACAACCTCAATACAGACATGTTTCTGTGCAAACTGTTCGTCCAAGTCATGAGCAGTCAAACTTAAATAATCATTATTAGAAGTGGATGTCCACATGTCAGTTGTAAGAGCCACAAATTCACATTTCCGTAGCTCAGACTCCACTTTACCCCTCACTTCTGCATACAGTTCAGGAATGACCTTATTCGAGATATGTTTCCGCGATGGGATCGTGTAACGTGGTTCCAAATTATTAATAAGTTCATTGAATCATTTGTCTTCAACTATGCTAAATGGTTGTGTGTCTCTGCATACGAGTTCGGCAATGAGGCGAGTAATTTGCTCACTACGGGGATCACCAGGCCTAAATTTGCTTTTGCAATCAATGACTTTCTTCAGAGTAGGTTGCTGACGCACTCGTTTTACAGTCGGGTTTTGAGGCAACTTATTTGACTGGGAAGTGGAAGATGAACTGCTGCATGCAATTTCAGTAGTGCTCAAACTTGATGAAGATGGATGTGATTACTCTTGATTGTCACTTGGGTCATCTGCTGTATCGTCTGGTTGGTGAGATGAAGTTGAGGGTGAACACAATTTTTTAATGACGAGGTGTTTGAGTTGTGTGTTCAGATGTTTCTTGAGGTAAGATGTATTTTTTGACACACCTCCTGAAATTCGTGCAATACAGTGATGGCAAATTGGATATTTGAGATCGTTAATGTCTACCTTGAAATAATTCCACACGTCGGACATGTTTAACATTTATCACGGTGCACAATTTAATTTGTTCATGCATCAAAATAAAATATAAAACATGTTTGGTGCAAAACGAGACAAAAAAGCCATAAAGCAGTGATACAGGAATAATTGCCATTTCTGTCCCAGCCTCTGGCTCACCTAATTTATTTTATATTACGAGTTATTAAATTATAGGTAGATAAAATCGAAACGTTTCCCATGTCATATTACAACTTTTTGCTTGCAGGAAAGGATACATATATTTCATATTCTACAAGCTTACTAATGTGTATAACGTAAATCTTAATTATTCGTCTAGCTGTACAAGCTATATCGAGGCCACCAGTAGTGTGTTTACATAACGGCAATGGCTGTATTTCGACGCAACATCATGTCTACGCGTTGCGAATTGTAATAACCTATATTTTATTTAAATTAGTAATATGTGTACGTGAATGCACAAATGTTGCTATTTCAGTTTTTGTGTAACAGCATAAAGTTTAAAAATAAAATACACGTAGATATTCACACATATCGGCAAAATAATATAACAAACTTGTTTACTTTAGCATCACTGAACACACAGTAAGGCGGTTAATAAGTGTTTTGGTTATTTTATTATTTTAAGTACCGTTATCGCCGCGTAAGATTCAGACATTATTTTGTACCAAAAATAATTGTCAACAAAGATTGCTGTTAAATTTTTCTCTGAGTGCATAATTAATTTTCGTAAGTTAAAATGGTAAAACATTGGACGATAATATTGTGCAATTTTGTTTCTGTATGGGCGCCACGAAACATTATGCTGGTAACATCAGAAAGGTTTTGGACTGCGTCTAGCGCTGAAATAAACGACTTTATTACAATGTGAAACTACCTAGGAAAAAAGGTAAGCTATGAATGGTGCATTGGATCATAGGTCAAATCACGCCGGTTCCGGTTCGGTTCCTTTAAGAACCAGCGGTTTCAAGGAACCGAGGAACCAATCGTCCCATCACTAAATTAAAGGTTATTCGGAATAAAGAGAGCATTTTTAAAAACCTAGTTTACTTTTTCTTTTTAGAAAATTTCGGTTTTTCTGCCACTTTTTAATATTAACAAAGAAGCATAAGTAACAATCAAAGTGTTGATTGAGCCGTACTCAAAAGTAAACATCTGAGCTAAAAATATGTTATTTTCCAATTACTATTTAAAACAGTATTGGGCTACAAACATACTCACTTAGTCGTGAACCACCTAAAGTGTAAGTGTTAATAGGGTACATTTTAAAACAGTGAAAATAAATGTTTGCTTACCCCTCTAAGTAAAGCAACTGAGAGAGAGAGAGCCGCTAAATATACATGAGTGAGCAAATCTTCTATGGAAAGACTTTGGAAGCAAAGTATAAAAAATACTGGTGAACATCAAAAAACTCCAGGAAAACAAAAAGGGAGTAAAATACAGTTTTATTTAACTTTTTGATTTAATATTTTGTGCTAACGGGCTTATCTAATCACCCACGTATGGAACGCAGCTAGAAATCTAATGCTGTCAATCTACGCGCTGTTAAAATTTTTAAATTTTACAAATATGTACTTAGTAAAAGTGCTACAGTTTGAATCTGTATTGTTAGGTAATTATAATGTTGCAAGGGTTATGTTTTTAATATAAGTAGTTCAAAAATCTTAGTAGTAAAAAAATCAAGTTTATTTAATAAGGAATGTTTAGTTATAAGCCACGTAAATTACATTCAGTGTTATGTATTTACTTTTAAGTATGTGTGCGCGTGCACAAACTAGATGTTATATGAATATAAAAATTAACCAGTCTGTCTACTGTAAACAAAAGGGTGTATTGAGTAACTATAGAAAAAAGCTACAGTAGATATAATTTTACACAATTGTTATCAAGAATCAAAAAATGTGTACACATATATAATCAAAACTCACAAATGAATTTATACAGTATATTTACTAGAAGGTTAGTGTGAAATTAGGATTAAAAAAGTAAGAGTGAAATTTAATAGCACACAGCAATTTAGTTTTTTACTGATGCACTGTATCAATATACATTATCTGTGTAAAAATAGGTGATTTTTAGTGTAGATGGACAACAATGTGATATGTGTAAATTTATACACTTAAACACACCATTGTTATGAATAAACTAAGTTTAAAGCTTGATGTTTGCCCACTTGGTTAAAAACGACATATATAATGTGAAGTATAGGCTCAAAATTATCACAGAAGTGGAATTAAAGTTTCTTTTTCTTCAGGAAGACAATTTGTAAAGTTAAGGTGTGAGCTTGTCATTTTAATTATTAGATCTGTTAATTGTAGAATGGTAGTATAAATTAAGAATTCAGCCAAACGGCAGGACAGAAGGGAGACGAGCTGCTATTGGTTGGTGTGTTTGAAGGCACATTTTCAGGTAGACGCCTCTATTTTTTTGTAGATTTTAGGGACTCGCGAGGTGATCGCAGAGGGAGGTGGACATAGATTGCATGGTGTACGATTGTGTGCGTTAATTTAAACAGATAGTTTCTGCAAAACTTAAAGTTGGGGGGTCCAGCAGTTACCTGCATAACAGACAGTCGTGTAATAAAAATCATTGGAACCGCCAGAGAAATTAGATACCACCACTTAATTAAACACCATAATTGTATGTACACTGTAACAAATATACAAATATTAGGAGCACAGAGAGTCACAGAGGTGACAGATACTAAAGGACAATCATAATAACGGGATATTTAACCCAGCCCTAGTTGTACAAACCTACTCATATATTGAGTGTTTCAACTGCAGGTGAGAGAGGTGGCTTACAAAGAAATATCTAAATTTTGCTGTACGGTGATTCTAAGCTGTGCAGAGTGTGATAATTTTGTTCAACACACTTTACTATTACAAAAAAAAAAAAATCTATATTAATGTCACGGAAGTGCCAAAATTTAAAATTCACTTTTCAGTTTCGATGTGAATGTTAGTACATCTAATTTAATGGTTGAAATAGTAACAATAACATGATTTTTTGCACTAATGAATGTAGCCAAATTTATGTTAACAAAAAGAGGCTACTATTATTTCTAAGTTAGTAATTGCATCATAAGTGTCTTCAGAAAACATAGTGGTACCAGTAGTCAATGTTTGTGGAATGGGTAGTAGGTTCCAAAACTGGTAAATTTTGATGGAGTGGGAACACCTTGTAGGCAGGCCAACAAGGTGCATGCCAAAATGGAGGGGGGAGTCCACCTTTCTAGACAGTTGAAACTGACAGTAAACTTTGAGATGTCATTAAATACATCTTAAAAAAACACATTTTATTTCATGAGACTGCTGCCTCCACAGTCTCCTCTTCCTCCTCCTTCGCAAAAATTTATGAGTAGAAGAAAAGGGGATCTAGAGCATACAGCCATTGCTAAGCAGGATATAGAAAATTTTTACTCAAATATTTTTTAAACATTACACGTTATAATAAGTGCGCTCCTCCAGCAGTCTATGGAGAGCAGGAGTAATCATAATGTTGGGCCACTCAGCTATTTGGCCCAGATGAATCAGAACCAGAGCTCTCTCTGGGTATAGGGTACACCGGTGTACCTCAGGGCTGTGTTGACTGCTTACCTTCTTCACTCCCTGTACGAGCTAGTAGCACATTCACTCACTCACTCACTCACTCACTCACTCACTCACTCACTCACTCACTCACTCACACAAACATTCAGGTGCTTGTGAAGAAAGAAGTAATCAGTTTAAAATGCTTACTGAGCTCCAAAAGCCAGTATAAATACACATGTACAGTAACCATGTGCCATACTGCTAACACACATCCAGTGTTCTCATGCTTGCACATCGTAGATAATAAAATATAATAATAAAAAACTTATCATTGTGAGATGTGCAGAAACTTGATACATGTTGTTTGGAAGAAATAACTCGCGGTAACCCATGGCCTTGCGGCACTACTATGATTCCAATGGCTATGCTGGTGGTAACATGTTGAGCTTAATTACGTTTCTGGCCAGAAAAGCTGTGCCTCGAGAAACAATGTAAGACAGATTATAAATATAAATTCAAAGGTTCCAGCCTAGAAAAATTGACAAACAGATTTACAGTAATTAGTTACACTAAGTAAACTATGTAGCTTCTCGCGTGCTAACATAACTGGCCCCACTGAACAGTGACGAACAATTGGGGCAAGCCTTGTGTGCCCTGGCCAAATATTGCGCACATTGGCATCTCTAGAATAGTATATTCACCAAATATAAAATACAAACTTGTAATCATTCATAATTTTTTTTCCTAACCTACCCTACTATGTTATGTGTGAGGACCGGGGAATGAGCGGGACTAAGTGCATCTCAGGGCTGAGCCCCATACGCCTACTAGGGGGAAGTTTCATGCAGAGGAGGCATGCATCGCGGCAGAGAGGGATTGGGCAGACATGGCCTAAGTGTACCTATACCTAAGCCATAATCTAAGAAGAGAGAGGGAAAAACCGGCATAGTACCGTAAAAACCCTCTCGACAGAATAGGAGTGTAACCACTCAGCAGTTACATGCATTAAAAATAAAAATGGCACAGGAAAAGCAGGAAAGTCCAGGTTGTTAGTACAGTTGTGAAGTAAAAGCGAGGCTGGGGGGGCCGGAACTGTATTTAATTTCTTTATTTCCTTTGACTTTCATTTTAAGAGGGCGCTGGTTTTAACCAGGGCACTGTGAGTAAGCACAGTAGCCTGGTGGAGGACGAGGTTTTAAAGGCGCCTCGTCCTCCCATATCTCCAGTAGATACCTGTAATCATTCATAATAACTACAATATATATATATATATATATATATATATATATATATATATATATATATATATATATATATATACACGCACACACGTGCACACACACACACACTCAACCTAGGTCTTGTATGTAAATAACGCAAGAACTCAACTAATGATTAAAAATAAAATGTTACTTAAATTATTTAGCAAGTACAAGACACTAGTCCTAAGTTTGCCACCCAGAACTGTTTACATTTACTATTATTTTTCCTACCTTGTAGTATGTATCCTATAAACAAAAAACATAACTCTCTTACCATACCATTGACAAATAACATGTATTAAATATGCCCTGGCCGACCTAGGCTGATATATGAGCTCTCCAGTCCGTGCAGCTGCGAAAAAGAACGGAAATGGGTGACAGCCCTTGGTCCTTAATTCGGTGGTTTATCTCCCTAACACCACATTCTCCCCCTGCATGTACTCATTATCAGTGTTGCCAACAGGCTTCCAATAAATCCTGCTAGGAATCGCATAAAAATAAGCTAAAAAAAGTCAGATTTAAAAAAAAATAATATTTTTAAGCAAGTAATTACGGTAGATTTCAAATCTATCTGTCTTAAACGTAATAATATTTTTAAAAAATAATAAATATTGATTGTTATTACCTCATTTAAAACGTGGTTTCTTCTGGATCATCAGGGTCAATATTTACATATTCAGGGAGTAAAAATGATGTACTTGCAAAGGAGGGACCAGCTTCGCTTGCAGAAGCAGTTGAAGAAGATGATGTACTTGGCATCTTGTCACTTGATGTGCTTTTATATGCCACCAATGTTCCTATTTTACTCAAAACTTCATGAGGAAATTCATAATTTTTACATTTGCCTATCCTACGAAGACCAGACCTAATTGTAATAATAGCACTCAAAACTCCTGTTGACATTCTGTTACATAATTTATTTTTTACGATGTTCATAATGCTGAAGAGCCTTTCTACTTCAGCATTCGACCACGGAAGCACTAACAATGTTCTAGCAAAAATGGCTACATCCTCGAAAGGGTTAACATCTGACGCATCTTTATAATTTGCCACCTGACACCAAAATTTTAATGTATCCGAAGTTTCCTTCCATTTAACAGCCGTTTAATTTTGCCACTGGAACTCTGTTTTTTGTAACTGTTTCGGAAAAGATTTCAAGATGTTTCATTAAAGGAATTAACGTGTCTTTGACTACATGGAGTGAGTTTGCAACTGATATAGCCAATATATTTTTCAAAACCTGAACATTATCAGGAAGTCTTGCCCTAAGTTCGCCATGTAATCTTACAAGGAAATTGATGCAACAATTTCTGAATTCTGCTTCCTCTGCTAGAACTAATTTAAGCTCGTGTATTTTTTCCTCCACGTCAAATCCTAAATATGCATGACGATGCACATAACTTTCAAGATTATCTGATAAAAAAATCTCTCTTGCAGGTCGGGAGAACAAACTTTTTTGCTATGCCTTCAACCAGAACTGTCAGATCTTCTAACAGCTTACAAGGATCCGCCGCCCGAGCTTCAAATGACTTGTTGACCCGCTGAACTTCACTAAGAACTGGTTGCAAAAAAAGGAGAAATGCCAAATTTTTGGGTCTAAGTACATGTTATGCAGTAGTGAAGCTGTATAATCCCTCTCTTTAGATTTAGCGATCCCAAACATGGTTGTCAATTCAAGCCACTGTTCAATTATTCTAACTACAGCACTTTCAATAGACAGCCATAGCGTTTGAGACACTTAGACAATTTTTTTAGGTTCATGCCCGTCATTAATAGCAGAAAATAGAGCTTTATACGTACCCTGTCTTACTGCAGAATGTGCGAACCAGTTATAAGTTTCCTTTATCAAAAAGTCTAAGTTTGTTGGTAAACATTCAGATGCGGATGAAATAGCTAACTGAAGTGAATGACACACGCAGCGTACCATTATTAGACCAGGGCATTCATTTCGCAATCTTGCACAAACCCCGTTGTGAATTCCCGTCATAACACTGGCATTATCAACACCAACCCCTTTTAAATTTTTAATATTCAGTCCCTTTTCACCTAATATCTTAAATATACATATAGCAATGGATTCTGCATCACATTTTTACAGCTCTGCTATATTGCCAGGAATGTAGAAGTTAACCCTCCATTTCGAATACTAAAATATACAAATGCAAGTCCCAACATTTTGTGACGCTAATGTCATTCGACTCATTGATAAGAATACTGTAAGGTCCGTTGCCTACATCCTCTAATAGCAATTACTCAAAGTGAGGAGCCAACACAGATGTAATCAAAGCTGAGCATTTAGTTCTGGGAATTTGAAGTTTTGATGCAGTCGGGCTATCACTAAACCTAGCTTTACAGAGTTCACATAGATCATTGATACTCATTATTGATGAATGGCACGCAACATAAAGAGCTAAGGAAGCTTCAGCATTTCCTACCTTTTCTAAATCTTTCTTTGGCACAACGAACTGGTCTAATTTCGTCGCCGAAGAAAACACGCTTGATGATGAAACATGTTTTTTTGTTTTAGCATGCTGCACAAGATCACTATGTTTGGCATTAAAAACAGACTTACAAAATTTACATTTTGCTTTATCATTGTCGCCAGGCACTTCTAATAACCATTCCTTAAACAAAGGGTCGCTTAGCCATTTTTTCCTAAAACATTGCTGATATTTCGGAGGCATTGAAAAAAAAAGTACTTCTAGTTAAAGTTTAAATCAAACGAAACAAAGTTACTTCAAAACAATAATTATGTAATAGTTGTGCACAACTGTGATTACTATCTTCTAATCACTTGCGAAGTGCCCGACCGAGTAACACTGAAAGAACTAAGACTAACCAAACCAAACCAAACCGAAACGATTTTCCAACTGTAGCGTGAGTCGGGGATTCACCTGCATCGCGGCGCCGTCTGCTGCTCTACAGATAACGCATTCTTATCTAGGATTGTGCAGCATCAGCATTTTGAAAGCCAATGTAAAGGAGGACAAACTAGGAAGTTAGGGGAACTACAATTCTTTTGGGGATTTACCAACACAGTGCCAACTTGACACAGTTTCATTCCAGTTAATCTCGAAAAAATAAAAATCCTTCGCACTTCAGAAAAAATCTAGATTACTCGCTAGACGGGATGGAAATATTTTTGCCGCTAAACAGGATTTCAAATAAGCTAGATCTCGCGGGAAAAAAGCTAAATTGGCAACACTGCTCATTATGTCTTTTCGAGACAGAGGAAGTATGTTGTTGATATTTTTAAAGTGACTGCCCTGATTTGCAAATTGCTTTAGTCTTATTATTAGCATTGTGTCAAGCCATTTTTTGATTGAAATTTACTTGTTCATATTTTCTAGCACCATTAACTTTCTTTATGTATTACTGTGAAAATATATAGGTACAGTAAGTCCTCGGTTTACGTCGGGGTTACGTTTCTGAAAACCGCGACGTAAATAGAAACGATGCAAAATGAGTCGAGTCTGCCGCTCACAGCTTAGAATCGGCCAGAAGTACGCAAGCACACAGACGTGCCGGCATGCAATATTATCACTCTTTTCGGTTGCAAACGCTAGCTGCGTTTGCCGCCAGTAAGACCGCCACACGATCCTTTGCGGTTTTGAAACCAGGTGCAGTTCTTTCTTCTTTGGCGATATAGGTTCTCGCCAGCATTTTTTTCCCCAGAAAAGTCCGGTTTCATCTGCATTTAAAATTTGCTTGGGCTTGTAGCGACCTTCTTCAATAGTCTTCTCAAGTTTGGGAATAAATTTCTTTGCTACACTGGTGTCGGAATTTGCTGCCTCGCCTATAATTTTTATGTTGTGGAAACTATACCTGGGCTTAAATCGCCGAAATCATCCGCGGCTGGCAGTAATCACTTCATCCTTTAAGGTCGAAGTTCCTTCAACATTTTTATTACCTCACTATACAAATAATAAGGCTTTGTTTCGAATCAGCGCTAAATTTACAGGACAATTGTGCTGTTTCTGTATATCCATCCACACGGCAAGCATCTGCTCCATTGCGTTATGACGTAAATAACTAGTCTTTGTAGCACTGACAGTGAACGATATTAATTAGAAAGGAACTAACTCACAGTTAACTAGAACTGAGATATTCAAGGTCAAAGTTTTGTGTGTGTATCTAAGCCTTGTATTAACCATTTTTTCCGGGCTCTTATTTTTCGTCAAATGTTGTGATTTAGTACTTCTCTAAGACGTACTTCGGAACTTCTTCTTCTACGTGCTATGATTATCTCCAAATTGATTAATTTCTTGGTTGGTTCCTTTCTGCTTAATGCCGTCTAATTTTGTCCATGTTTGCTCGAATTGTACGAACTGTGGTACGCGGTAGTGCTAACACTTTACTAATATCAACTGCCCTCTCGTCTGATTCAAAGATTCGCCAAACCTCCATTTTCGTGGCTAACGAGACAGGTGTTCTGTTCTTATTTTTAGAAATAACGAACTTCGAAGATAAATTCGACAGTTTCGAAGCCATTTTCGTAAAGTAATTAACATTAATTGCAGTGAGCTGATACTGTACTGAAGCACGTTTAAAGATTAGTAATGTAAACTGAAACAGTGACACGTTTATAAATAAGGATGAGATTACGAGGAACTTCACGGTCACGTATCTCTGACAACTTTATCATGTTCATGTGTGCGTAATACATAATCAATTGAGGTGCCATGATACGATCCTTCACGTAAGCTACAAGCAGGCAATGAAAAGCGTCGTGAGAGAGCCTTGAAATTAATAGTCAAAAATAACGTGATACAATAGAAGACATTAACTCCTCCGAAATGTGATAGGCCCAGGCAATCGCGTGGTATAACTTCACGTATAACTTTATCTTAAAAGCTTGACATCGACAAGTTTTTCGCTATGTGAAAGTGATAGGACCCGTTCAAATGCACTTGTCAAGGTTATTCCTGTTTACGTAAAAGTTAAAGCAAAGTGAACGTGAGGGCATCGTAATCCCAGCCTAACTCTGCCCAATGCAATGTCATCACAGCGGCTGAAGCAGGGCCAAGGGCTATTTGAAGAGTGGAACGGGAATCTGCTGCATCGTCTCGAGAAGGAGATAAGGCTTTGTCACACTAGCGACGTGGGCGGGCGAGTAGTATTGCATCACCATTGGGGGGCAGGAAGCATTTGTCGCAGTGTATGATAATATAGTGTGACGCGCGTGTAGCTTACACTACGTAGCCAAATAATACGCTAAATTGCAGTACATATGACAATTTATGTACTGTGTATTATTAAAAATAAAAGCACTGGAATCGTAAACGATGTTATTCTGAATTGTCGACTACTTAATTTGAAACATAGGTACTCAAACATTAGAGACGTTAATCCAAAACAACGTAAATTGGTACGACGTAAATCGGAGACTTACTGTATTATTTCAAGAGCACTCCAAAAATCTATAGGGAGACGCCCATTCACTCATATTTTCTAGAGTTTTTTTTCCCGATTTATGGAATCCTATACATATATTTTATATTTCTTAAGTACTTTAGCTATATCTGTGGTAAAGCAGTTTGGCTCATAGTTTCAACAGTCATTGGATTGCTTTGTGGTTTGGTGTGCGAAGACTTATTTCTAGAGTGGCTTTATGGATTGCTGCACACTTACTCATATTTTTTTATTCATTTGCCTGATTTGGGGATTACAGCACACTGAAGCTTATCTGCAGGTTACCGGAATAAGTTATCAACATTTTGTAAATAACAGGAATTTCATATTGCCTAAGATAAGAGAATTTTTGTTTTGAATATTCCAAAATATTTAGGGTGTGTTTATTACTGGTGTTATACAGAAGGTTACAAAAAGTTACGGCCAAACTTTCAGGAGACATTTCACACACACAAAGAAAGAAAACATTTGATATGGACATTATTTCCGGAAACACTTAGTTATCATGGTAGAACTCAATTCCTTACATTTCGTTTAATGTCATCGTAAATAACACTTTGTACCGAAAATGTCTCAAATACCCAATGGATTGGTTCTTTAGTTTCTAGATCCAATTACCCAACGGAATGTTTCGTTAGAATGTACGTTACTTCCTAGGTTCACCGCCAGGTGGACCACTGTGTGCTCCCAGTCCATCATTTCATGTGAGTTGAAGAGACGCAATGCTGTGACGATTACCATTCATCACGTTGCCCACCTGGTCACTGCTTAGTGTCCCACAGTAAAAAACGTTCGGCGGGAACCTGCACGCTAGTTCAAAGCTTAGCTCATTGAGGTGACGCGGCATTTGATGCGCGTTTCAAGGTCGACCTTACTGCTCCGTCGCTTTTGAGCATCTCACACGCGGGTAGGCGGCTCCCTTAATGTGGTTGACTACGTGTCCACACTACATACACTTGGCCTTTTGACCTTTTAAAAATTATGATAAAGTTCTAATACGGACTCCCGCCGGTAGTGGTAGGCTAGTGTACGATCTCACAATCGTTTACATCAACACAAACAACGTTCGTCTCATGACTTTCATCCGTCATGATGAGATGAACGTCACGGAAAATTGTTGTAACTTTCAATCAAATTATGCTATAAGTTAGTGGTACAACGCTGAAGTAAACCGAACATAGCTCGTTACACACAACGCGATGCGAGGACAAAGATGAAACTGAAGCATGAGACCGCGAATACGTGGACTGGACCCACCTTACTTCGATTAGAAAATATGTGTGGGATACCTTCTTGGCGTCAGTTCTCAGGCTCCAGCCCACAGGTGTGCAGAAAGAGAAGGGAGGTAAATAAAGTAAAATGAAGACATAGTGAGCCCTGTCATGTCACATGCATATACACAGAAAGATCAATATCCCTCGACATATGTCGACTTCGACACATGCGTCGATTTAGACACATGCGTCGACCTCAACATGTATCGACACTGACATATCGAAAATATTATCATATAAATGTCGACACATCGACATGTGTTACATGTCGATGTCGACATATCACACACCCCTACTTGTATGTAGCTGCACTCGTGAAACAAACTCGTGTTGGTCTGCTCGCTAAAAATACTTTTCACTCAAGCATTTTTTTATCATCGGAGAAACAAATTGTTTATGTTTACGTAGTAAATTTGTTGTAAAAAGTCTGCATAAATAATATTACGTATTTTTAAAATAACCTCACTTCTTTTACTATGGGACACTAATGTAAATAATCACGCTGCGCACCACTGCATTCTATCGATAATAAAATTAAACCATAGAGCATGCGGCACTGCAGCGCATTCTAACAGAGATGCAAAGCTCTATCCGTGAATTAGTTCTTGTGCTCTCCACTGCCGCGAAGTGGAGACTGGGTACCTAGATGCTCGTTCACTCGCCAGCCACCAGGATGAGGATCTAGGCGCACTTATTATGCAACACAGCGGTGCTCGCTCGGCCATGCCCGCGGGTGCGTATCTCAAAATCACTTCCGCGGCCAAAATTTTCAACTATTTTTAACAAATTTTTTTTGGTTTCTCAATGGATGGTTTAAGCTTTTCAATGGAGAAATAAGTATATACAGCGCTCTGTGCTAGTAATTTTAAAGGACTTAACTTACAATTAATATTCGATTTGATCAAAGTCAGTTATTATTTAATACATTTTTTTTTTGTTATTTTTTGAAGGTTCCTAAAAATCCTTACGCTAAATCGCTGTTTTCGTATTTCCAGTTCTTTAAATCAGGACTCTACTGTAGATCCGTCCCGAATAATTAACGGGAATGCTCGGATGGCTCTCGGTATAAGTTCCCTATAGGTCGTTCGGGATAAAGTCAGTACTAAAATTTTAACATTTGAAAAATATCACTAGCCGTTACTGCATATAATTTAACTTTAGCAACATTTGCCTTACTACTTGTGAGGTTGGTAACTAATTAACCAAATATATTTCCGTGTATTTTCCTTTTTAAATGCAACAACATTGAACTAAAATTAATTGAAAACTTAATATTTGAGTTTCATATAGTTGATCAACAATTTCATCAAATTATATAGGTTCCTAACGACTGCACAATTTATCTCAAACGCCAAACATCAAGTGACGTGTCCAGAGAGGTTAGACATTGTCCGCTGTGTTAGCCGTTAACACGCAGAAAGATACAAATTGGATGAAAATACAAATTTAGCAGGGCTTTTTTGAGTGCTCAATTTATCCCGAACAGCCTATAGCCCCATGGCGATGATTGAACGCGATTGTGGTTTTACAATAAAATAAAAGTATCAAAACTGGTAATAACTAATAGTTAAAGCGGACTAGCAGTACTAGGGGAAATGTCTGAAGACGTGTGCTTGCACAGGTGAACCGATATACTGCAAGAAGACTATTGAAAACTAAATCAGTAACAGTTTAAAGTGCACACGGACAGTGTCCTACCTGTTCAGACGACACTGACGAACTGCTGCGAGCATGACGGCCACCAAGGACTCATCGACCCAGACGGGGTGCGTAACTTCCGGCCACCTTGTTGCATGTAATATATTTAAATAAATGGCACAGGGTTAATTATTACAAGGAAGACAATTTAAATTTTTAAATATTTGCATTTTGTAATGCTTTCGAGTGTTCATTACGAATTAAATGTTATGCTTTGGTGTGATTGGCCAACTAGCATGGCGGCCTCTTTAAAACATTCACGTGAATATGTCCTGCAATAAGACATGACACTGCCTGCAATGAAACATCTGAAAACACTACATGCTGGAATAACAATATTTTGATAAATAAGAATGAGAGTCTGTGGCCAACGAATGAAGGGTAGTGGTGGTTTAATGTAGGGCCGTGCTGTAATGGGCTTTTCCCACCGCTGACCCTTGGCCGGCGTCAGTATTTACCATGGGCCTTCCGGGACTTCTTTATTCATTAGTGTATCCTTGCTGGTCATAATCTGAGTTGCTCTGCAGGTTGAACAATTGTTGACTATATCAGTTATATCTATTGTTATAAATGGCCAAAACACACACTCCCTTGCGATTAATTTACATGTTTTATTCCCTTGTGACGCTCCACTTGGGTTAGCCTTAGGCATGAAATAATCTTCCAGACACTGAATCACTTTGTCAAACTTCGTCGCATCAGCCGTGAAAATATCTAATGTCGTGTTCAGGTCCTGCGCTTCTTCACCCATCACATGCAACAAAACAGCTATTTTCACTTCATCCGATTTTTCTGCTCCTCCTGTTGCCTGTAAATACACTTTAAATAACTGCTTTCACCTTTTCCAGTTGCTTTCTACATCACCTTCAAAACTTAATGGCTTTGGTATCTTCAAGAAGTCTATCTTGCCCCATGGTAATTTGTTTTTTCTACTCACGCCAACACCTCTTCTTGATACAACAAAATAAATCAACCCATATCTTATGTCTGCCGTTGGATAATTTTTATCACAAACGGATCCTGTCGACTGCACCATGTTATGTCTGATTGAGGTAGATTCCATTTGTTGAAATAAATTACACCATGTTAACAGACTCTCCATTCAAGCCGCCTCCTTTATTGCCCACTTCCTTCCGTAGAACACACCCTCTAAGATACATACCATACCCAATATCTAACACAGTCCTAGTGTTAGAAAGACATACAACATCTCCCTTTCAATATCATTGAAACTTCTAACAGTATTTATCTGAAAACAAGTAAAGACTTTGCACTGAATGGTTGAAAAAATGATGTCACGAGCCGAAATGTCGTATGCCAGATGTCGCACTCGCCAAGCATACAAGAAACTTACAAGATGTGGTATTGTAAACTTAAAGTGAATGAGCCCAATTAACTTGTGAATTTTAAAATTGATCTCAAGTCAATGCTATTTCATAGAATGTGTACCAAGATCTGCACCTTCCAGTGTATGCACTTGAAGGCACAGCTAACAACATATTGTGGCATTGGTGTCATAGGCAAGTGTCACTTAAAATATACAAAGAGTGTTGGTATCACAAAGGTTATAGAGTTCCAAGTCACAAGTATAACTAACTCACCACCTATTTTAGGTCTCCCAGCAATTCAGCAGCTAGGAATTTTGAAAAGGGTGGATGAAATGAAAATGCCATAGGTTCCCATGTTTGTAACAGATATTGTGTTTAAATATCACACTGTTTTTGAAGGTTTATATGGAATAAGGGTAGCACCATGTGAACTCAGGTTAAAATCTGGTTGCAGAAAAGTACAATTTCCTTTGCAGGACAAACTTAATGAGGAGTTGAATAGAATGCTGAAATTGGGGGTCCTAAATAAATTTGTAGAACCAACAGAATGGATGAATCCCTTAGTTATTGTAAAAAATAACCTAGTAGGGATTTATGGATATGCTTAGACCCACAAGCGTTGAACAAGTCCATACAACGTGAATATTATCATTGGCCAACATCTGAAGAAGTTGCGACTAAGTTACACAGGGCAAAATACTTCAGTACCCTTGATACAAACAAAGGGTTTTGGCAGATAAGCCTAACAGAACAAAGTTCTAAACTACTTTCGATATACCGTCTCAGGGTTTAATGAAATTAACTAGTCTAACATATGGTCTGTCTTGTGCTCCTGAAATATTTCGTACAATATTTAACACACTCTTTGGGGATCTTGAAGGAGTACAGATCTACATTGATGACATTATTGTGTATGGTAGAGATTTGGCTGAACATAATGAGAGGTTAGAAAAGGTATTGCAAAGGGCCAAAGAACAGAATGTAACATTTAACCAGGACAGATGCAGATTTAGTCACACACAGGTAAAGTACATATGGCATGTTTTGAGCCAGGAAGACATCAAGATTAACACAGAAATAGTAAGGGCCATACAGGATTTCCCAGTACCAACCAGTGTCAAAGAATTAACGAGGTTTTTAGGAATACTGAACTATGTGAACAAATTCATACCCCACCTGCATTATACACAGTAGAGCTACGGGAAATCTGTAAAAAGGACAATCCATGGCTTTGTACAAATAAGTATGGGGAGGCCTTTCACAAATTCATGATGATGTTAACAGATCCACCAGTGGTAAAGTATTTCAAAGCATCTTAACCTGTAACACTCTAGGTAGATGCGCCAAGCAAAGGACTAGGGACAGTTTTGTTTCAAGGTAAGCAAACTGTTGCCTTTGCCTCGAAAACACTAAGTCCAGCACAACAAAATTAAGTGAAAATTGAAAACGAGCTGTTAGTAATTTTGTTTGGGTGTGAATGGTTCCACCAGTACATCTATGGAAACCAAGTTTAAGTAGAGACAGACCACAAGCCTTTAGTGGCAATCTAGAATAAGCCTCTTGATAAATTCCCACTTCGTCTACAAAGAATGCGGATATAACTCCAAAATTATGATGTGGAACTCAAGTACGTTCCTGGTAAGGAGCTAGTAGTGGCTGATGCCTTATCAAGAGCAAGTTGTGAGGGACACCCTGACTTGCTTGAGAAAGAGATTGCAGCTCAAGATAGTCCAGTGATACACTACATTTAGGTATCAACAGACATGCTTTCAAAGATACACACACACACACACACACAGGAGGATAACACACTGTGCCAACTCAAAGAACTTATCTTGCAGGGTTAGCCTCCCAGTAATAAACAACTCCCTGCTACTTTCAAACCCTTCTGGTTCTGCAGAGAGGAATAAGTAGTTCAAGATGATATCATATTCAAGGGTACCCGAGTGGTTGTTCCAGAATTCATGAGGAAAGAAGTTTTAGGGCTTATTCACTACACTCATATGGGTTTATTGAAATGCAAACTAAGAGTGTGTACTGGCCATACATGAACAAAGAATTAACAGATTTATAGTGTCCAACTGTCCCTCGTGTTTGGCACTGCATAGTGCAAATAGTCGTGAAACACATGTGAACAAGGAGATTCCTACAATATCATGGCAGATAGTTGCTGCAGACATTTTTCACTTTAGAGGGGATGACTATCTTTTAATAGTAGATTCTTACTCTTAAGTACCCTGAGATTAGCTTACTATGTAACCTAAGTAGTGCACGTATTGTTTCACACTTCAAAGCCATTTTTGCTTGACATGGTGTTCCTGAAATTGTATACCCTGGCAATGGTACTCAGTTTGTCTCAATGAAATTCCGTGATTTTACCAAGTCATGGAGTTCTTAACATCAAACATGCAGCCTAAGATATTCCCAGTCAAATGGGTTGGTTGAACTCCACATCCAAAGCATGAAAAAGTTACTTAAGAAAGCTGACCTAGCTGACAAGGATGTTATGCTGGCCTTGTTAGAGTAGAGAAACACCTCCCTGGATGACAATATGCCCTCACCAGCACAGTTGTTGTTTAGCAGGCGTTTACAAGGCCTTATGCCACACACTCCACAAATGTTGGTGCTTGAAGTGCCAAGAAACATAGTAGAGCACTTGAAACGTATACAGACCTCACAAGACACGATAGAACAGCCAGGCTCATGATCTCAAACCACTCAGTGAAGAGGGTAGAGTATGGGTTAGAAAAGGTTCTAACTGGCACAGTGGACAGATAACTAAAGTGTTTACATCATCAAAGTAGGTTTCCTCCACGGCTTCTGCAGTGTACCCATTTCCCCACTATTCATCTCATCTCAGCTCTCCCTGCTAGCCGGCCCATTCCCTTAACATTGTCACCCATATCCCTTCACTCACACCTACCGAGTCAGTGTCATCGCCATCTATATGTTCCCCCCTAGCCACCCACGTCTCAATGCAGCCATTTCAACACGGGGGCTGTTTCGTCTCGTCATCCTGACGTCATAGCGGTTTCCCAACGTGGGGCATAATCGTCATCCCAACATCAAATACATTATTCAAATACAGAAATCACGTGAAGAAAAACCATCCTGTGGCCTTCAAGTAAGCTATGAGGTTGAACATTGTCACTTGAAAGCTAAAATTTATTACACATCTTTGATAAGTACTTAATATAGTATGATTTTAATAGAGTGATTTTTGCACATTTAAGTGGTTGATTTGCTGATAGCTATGAAAACATATATTTATGAGGAAAGACTGAATCAAAATCATATAAAATGTTATACTGTTTCAGTACAAAAGTTTGAAGAAAATATTTTCATGCTGCACTAATGATACATAATCTCAGTTGGTATGGATACACGGTAAACACAAGAAAAATGTGTTTTTAACTAACGACTAATGGATTGCTTGATATATGTATTTATCATTGCCGAGCTAAATATAGGAAGGACAAAGATTTTTCTGTTTATGGTATTAATTGCGGAGGCTGTCTGTGCATTGTACGAAGTTATGAATGTAAACACCTGATGATGTTATTGCTGGCACATGTCAAGAGGATGTTGCTGCAGCAGCGGAAATGCAAGTCTCAGTTGAGCGAATGCAGTTACCATGGATAGGGATAGTAATAAAGTATTGATACCATACCAGTATCGATACTTTTACTATATACTTTTCGTTTAATATTTCACTGCTATATAATCTTTTCTATTGAGTTCTGGTATCGAAATACTCTGATACTTCTCATTTTAATTATTAAATGTTGCCAGCATTTTCACATGTAAGGAAAAGGGGATTACCATAGTTTTGTGAGTGTAGGTAGTTTTTAACGTGCAAGAGAGCACAGACGTTTTTATGTTAGCGACAAAAATTTTCTACACCTCAGCTATTAAAACTGTGTTCATCATGTCACCTCACAGAAGAACCTCACAGAAGAGACATATCGAAATTCTTTAGAAATGCAGATAGGAAAACAGCATCATGTAAAATATGTATCAGAACACTGATGACAAGTGGTAATACTTCAGACCTCATAAAGCATATGACGATGCACCCAAAACTGTAAATAGTCCATAGTATTTCAGTGACTTTATGTTTTTATATGTTTTGAAATACTTCCACTGACACATCAAAACTGTATGTCTAACCTGTTTTGTTTCTAATAATCATTTTAAGATTTTGTATACATAAAAAGATTTTTTTGAGGGTTAGAAAAAAGCCTGAAACAAGTAAATTAATATCTCATTTTTGTTCAGTACACAATTAATTCATGTAATGTACACAGACTATGACATAGCTAATTCTTCAATTGTAACATTTATATTACAATTTTATATAAACATTACAACATATATAAGCTAAGAAAATATACAATTTAATTTAATTTTAAATGTCTAGTATTAAGAAGAGTGTGAGTTAATGACGTGAAAGTGTGTGTTGTAAATCTAAAAAACATGTCATAGATGCCAATATTGAATGTTACAATCCTAAAGAGCCACTGAAATTAACTGTAGACGCAACAAGTAAAGGGTTGGGTGCAGTTTTGTTACAGTCTAAGGGACCTATAGCATATGCATCACAGAGATTAAGTGCTGCCCAACAGAATTATGTGCAGATACAGAAGGAACTGTTGGCAATATTGTATTGGTTGTGAGAAATAGTAGTGATTCACTGCCAAGGACTTGTGAAAGATCATGGAAAGTGTCTTTTTGATTTAATAACAAGACCAGAAGGCTCAAGCTACCCAAACGCTCATGTTTTGCATGGTGAGCTCACCAAGATGCAGCAAATTTTTGAAAACATGAAGATGTGAATGGTTTTTGATTAAATGAAACAAGTTTTGGAGGACATGAACACAACGAAAGCAGCTGCTGTGGGAAAAAAAATGTAGTGCAACTGACTTCAAAGTCTCTGGTGAAGTTAACTAGCTTGATGGCAACAAATCCAAGCAGACTTGACTTTGAAGGATTGGCTGTCTTTGATCCAAAAAATATATTGCTTGCAGACATGAGCCCTATTTTGCTTTCTAAGCTGTGTAAAGTTTCTACTCTCAAAAACATGGAAACTTTCACATCCTGAATTTGTTGACAAGTGCCTGGAAGCAGTGTGGAAGTTGTGTGCCAACGTTGAATCAGAACACTTCTTGTCACAGTACAATAATGTTCTCACTGACAAGAAAGCTAATTTTAAACAAGAACAATTAGCTACAATGGCTATTTTTTCATTTCAAAGCTAAACATATATGTCTGTGTACTTTTATTCTGAAGTTACTTGGTTGACTTTTTATTTACAATATGAGTTTTTTAACATGTATCTTTAAAAACTGTGTGTTTAAAACCCAGATATGTAATGTATAAAGTTTTTTAACTATCAAATTAAACTCTTTGCCTTTGTAATGTTTCTGACACTTAAAATTATTAAAATGAAAGAAATTACCTCCACTTTTTTGTAAAAATAAGACCAATTTTGGGACACCACTTTTCATCACAAAATAAACACACAATTTGCATGTCTCTACCCATACCAGTAAAATATCCATCATAAGTAGAAGAATATTTGAAACACTGGTAAAAATTACCAGACATTCCAATTACTACACTTATCCTATTGTACTTGCAAAGAAATCAAATGGAATGGTATGTCAGCTTTACGCCCAAGATAATTACTGTTAAAATTATGAATAGGCAAATACTTTCTAATGAGATTTTAAGATTATACCATGGAGCAAAATATCTTAAGCACTCTCAATTTATCACCACTTATTTTGGTAACTACCACTTAAAGTGTAATCTAGGCAGTATACAGCAATTTTGTTCTAAAATTAGCAGTACTTGTTTCAAGCTATGTCTTATGGCAATTATAACGACATTGAGGAGATAACTACATGTTTAGAAATTACTTTGGAGCTTGAATGCAAGGGATTTTCAATAGTCTATGTGGATGAAATTTTGATCACATTATCTGTGTTGTTGATAGCTTATGTTTGTCTTTGTAAACAATACCAAGGGCAGCCTGGGTAACGGGGCCGGGGGACTCAAGATGGAAGTGGTTAAGGAGAAACAGACGCGAGCCGGCACGGGATTGAGACTTGATGATTAGCCGACAATACATGGTGTCAGAAGTGGTATCACACACATGTACATAGTGCGCATGTCATAATCGGTAAAAAACAAGTCGGGAAGGTGAGAGAGTGGGTCAGGTAGTAACAACGGACGCAGACGCGAAAGTTGCAACGAGCGAGCAATGGCGGCAGCACAATTCCAGGTCGTTCCACCTGAAAATTTCAATTTTCGCACGCCAATGGAGTGCATAAGTTCATACGACGTTTTGAACGGTTTAGGAGTGCATCAGAGCTGGAAAAAAAAACAGAAGAGGCGCAGGTTAACACGCTGCTTTACTGCAAGGGACCAAAAGCAGACGACATGCTGGGCTCATTCGGCCTTAAGGCAGACGAAACTAAGAAAAACGAAAATGTAAAGAAAATGTTTGACAGATTTTTTGTACTGAAACGGAATATTATCGTTGAGCGGGCTGAATTCTTCAAACGGCTAGAGGCGGAAGGCGAGACTGCAGATCCGTTCATAAACGATGTATGCAAATTGGCAGATACAGAATCTGAAAGAAGAATCAATCACAACGGTCCTCGTAATATGGGTGGCAAACGACATGTTGTCAGAATCTCTACAACTAGACCATGACCAGGATTTAGATAAAGCTATTCGGTGGATATGGCAAGCCAAAACGGTAAGAAATCAACAAAATACAGTGCAACAGACCAAAGAGGCGACCAGTGTGGAGGTTGTTAAAGTAAAGAAGGCTACTTGACCACCACCTTGACACAATACTAGTGATCCCCCTTTTAAAGACTCTCACGGTCGTCAGTGTAACCAATCAGATGCCTGCTCCAGATGGGGGAAGGCACCAGATCATTCTTAGTATAAATTCTCAGCAAGTAAAAGTTCGTGCTACAAGTGTGGACAAAAGGGGCATTATAGTAGATGCTGCAAGACAGGTAGGGTACACGTTGTAGAAGAAGGCAAGGACACAGAACACTATATGGAGGAGGTTGCCTGTTAGTGGCTGGTGGCAAATCGTGGACCATTGCAGTGAAGATTAAGAAAAAGCAAGTAGTATTTAAGATAGATTCAGTGGCAGATGTGTCAGTAGTTGGTGAAGAGCTGTGAAACGAGTTAAATATAACACGAGTAAGAACACAGAAGAAACTGTACGGGGCAGGAAGACAAGCAGTGAAAGTGTTAGGCACAGCACAAGTGATGGTAGAATATGACAACAAACAAGTAAGGCAGGAAATGTTTGTCGTGAAAGGGCAGGATACACCGTTATTGGGTAGGCCAGCGCTCATGGCACTGGACATAGTCAAACTTAATGTTGTGAGTGAAGTTATCAGAAAAGGCTACGTCACAGAGAGGGACAAATACAAGGAAGTGTTTAGAGGTTTGGGGAAAATGAGGGGTGCATATACAATACAGCTAAAAGAGGGATGCACGCCATATACCATAGTGGCACCACGAAGAGTAGCACTGCCTTTGAAAGAAAGAGTAAAGCAAGAAATGGATAAAATGGTACAGGAGGATTTTATTGCACCTATCGACAGCCCAACAGATTGGTGTGCGCCCATGGTGGTAGTACCAAAGAAAGACGGAGCATTGAGAATATGTGTAGACTATACAGAACTAAATAAGAATGTTCAGCGAGAGAGACTACAACTCCCTGCAGTGGACGAATCACTGGCATTGTTGGAAGGGGCCAAACTCTTCACAGTTTCAGATTTTGGCAAGTATCGCTCACGGAAACAAGTGCACATTTGAAAACTTTCATGACACCCTTCGGGAGGTATTATTATAGAATGTTGCCGTTTGGTATAAATTCGGGACCTGAATACTTCCAATATGCATGCAGTCAATACTAGAGGGAGCACCAGGAGTGGTGAGTCATGCAGATGACATCTTAGTATTTGGAACAACATGAGAAGAACACAATGCCAGAGTAGAAGAGGTTCTACAGAGACTACACAGAGAGGCAGTGACACTTAACAGACAGAAGTGTAGGTTTGGAGTGGAAAGGGTTACATTTTTGGGACATAAGATGAGTGAGGGTAGAGTCCAACCTGACAGTGAAAATGTCAAGAGCCATCAGAGAAATGCCAGAGCCATCGGACATTAAGGAAATCCGTCGATTTCTGGGCATGGTAAATTACTTGCAGAAATTCATCGCTAAGTTCGCAGAGAAAACAGAAGCATTGAGAGAACTTCT
Organism: Medauroidea extradentata; assembly: GCA_003012365.1. Taxonomy (NCBI): domain Eukaryota; kingdom Metazoa; phylum Arthropoda; class Insecta; order Phasmatodea; family Phasmatidae; genus Medauroidea; species Medauroidea extradentata. The sequence continues at coordinate 25,097 of PNEQ01050626.1, forward strand.
CAAGAAAGAAAATGAGTTGACCTGGGGCATACCACAAAAGAAAGCAGTACAAAGATTAAAAGAGGAAATTTCCATGGAACCAGTCATCGCACTATACAGACAAAAGGCACCCACAAGAATCTCAGCAGACGCCTCGTCATTTGTAGTAGGAGCGGTCATGGAACAGCAACACCAGGGTGAGTGGGGCCCAGTGATGTATGCATTACGCTCCCTGACAGAGGTATAAAGGAAGTACGCGCAGATAGAAAAGGAAGCTCTCGCCATTACTTGGGCATGCAAAAGATTTCATACATACATTTTAAGATTAAGACTCACACTACTCACGGATCACAAACCTCTAGTGCCACTGCTGCAAAACAAACCTCTGGCAGACCAAACGGCCAGGCTGCAACGACTGAGGATGCGCCTGATGTGTTATGAGTAGACAGTGGTACATGTACTGGGCAAAAATTTCTATATCCCAGACGCATTGTCACGAGCCCTAGTTGAACACCCAGAAGACAACGGGAATGAGGCTGCAGAGGAGGAACTGTTTATACAGACAATAATAAAAGAAACCCCATTCATGGACACCAGGCTTGAGGAGTTAAGGAAAGCACAAGACCACGATGCCGAATGTGGGCAGCTGAAAGCCTACACACAGGATGGATTTCAGGACAAAAACAACAAATTTTGGGCATATAGAGGCCAACTATTACTGTATGGAGGCCTCATCCTGTACGGGACTAGAATAGTTGTTCCCAGACGCTTATGATATGAGATGCTACAATGGCTACATGACGGGCATATGGGAATCACTAAATGCCGAAGACGAGATGCCGATGAGATAAAGAAAATGGTGGACGAGTGCAATAAATGCTTGGAGCGGAGAAGTCAGATGGCAGAGCCCAAGAAAATTACCTCATTGCCACAAGGACCATGGCTGCTGCTCGGCTTGGACATCTTCGAAGTAGTCGGGCAAAAGTACATGGTCATCCAGGACTATGTTTCTAGATTTCTTGAAGTAGTGCAGTTAGTTACCAACCACAACATCTACCGCAGTCATAGAACGAGTCAACAATGTATTTGCTCGTCATGGCATACCAGTAGAAGTGCGTACGGATGGGGGCATGCAGTTCACATCAGCAGAGTTTCAGCAGTTTACCAAAGTTTATGGGTTTTCTCTAACTAAATCAAGTCCCAAATTTGCCCAATCAAACGGGGAGGCTGAGAGTGTGGTGAAGACAGCAAAGAACATCCTCTATAAGTCAGAAGACCCTAACCTAAGATTGCTGGCCTATAGGAAACGCCCTTAGAAGGAGGCCTGTCAACAGCAGAACTGCTATTTGGGCGAACCCTACGAACCACACAGCCAATAATAAACCAGCCACAGCGGCCAATGGAGGAAAGGCCGGAATTGCAAATGTTCAGGTGGAGGGACCAGTGACTGAAAGAGCGCAACAAGAGGAACTTTGATAGAAGACATGGAGCCAAAGGATTATGACAACTAGTCGTGGGAGAGAGAGTGTGGATCCGCGATGTGAAGCATTATGGGACAATACAGGCATTGGCTCCCTTCCCACGTTCGTACATAGTTCAGACACATCAGGGACAAGTGCGAAGAAACAGGGTACAGTTGTTTCCGGCACCGGAAGGAAGCCAGTTTGAGGGCACCCCTACGTGGGAAAGAAAGGAGACACCAACATTTACGCGACAACAGTCACCAGAGAGTCCAGCACCAATGCCAGAGTCCCCAGGAGCATCACCGTTTAGAGGGTTCCTGCAAGAGAAGACCAGTGCAATAGGGCCAGGTACAGGGGTCTACAAGACAGGCAGGAGAAGAGTGGTTAAACAGCCCACCAGGCTGGATCTATAAATGGGAAGACGGAAGACGTGTGAGGTGACAAGGGGTAATCTGCAGGGAAAGTGCTGTCAATACAAATAGATTCCAAAGTGGACATGGTAGTCAGTGATCAATGTGTGCACCCAGTGTTGAATGTGTGTAGTGTATATAGAAGAGGAGGTGTGTTGTTAATAGCTTGTGTTTGTCTCGTGTTTGTAAACAATACCTAGGGCAGCCTGGGTAACGGGACCGGAGGAGTCAATATGGAAGTGGTTAAGGAGAAACAGACGCGAGCCAGCATGGGATTGAGACTTAATGACATTGAGGAATTAACTACATGTTTGGAAATTACTTTGGGGCTTTAATGCAAGGGATTTTCAATAGACTATGTCAGGGGTGGGGAAACTTTTTGACATGGAGGGCCAATTACATATCTCAACTTCGTACGGCGGGCCAGCATGTTTTGAATTAAGCTATAGGCCTATATTATAAAAAGCTAAATATTTCTAGAAGGGGTAATTCTATGCGCGAGTAATACATTCTAATTTTCTATAATGCCTACCAACATTATTTTGAAATATAACAATAACATAACCAAATTAAACACAAAAACGTAAGCATAAAAAGTAATGAAACAGTAGCAGAGAATGTAACTAAAATGCCTTTTCGTAGAAAAAATACTGAATAGAAAATTTGTACAAAAAAATTTTCACTCACCAACTGATGGTTTTGGTGCAAAAATGGAATTGTGCACATAAATAAAATCAGTGTGAAGGGTGCTGCTGCATATCTGCTACAAGTCCCTGTACGTCTGCTTCAATACTCGAAGAAGCCACGACAAAATGTAAGCATAAAAATTAAGAAACAGTAGCACAGAATGTAACTAAAATGCCATTTCGTAGAAAAAACTGAGCAAAATCTTTAAAATATACAGAAATATTGTACAAAAAACTCACGCACTGTCTGATGTTTTTGCTGAGAAAATGACACTTGCGCACATAAATAAAATCAGTGAGAAGGATGATGCTGCATGTTTGCTAAAAGTCCCTGTATGCCTGCTTCAATATTCGAAGAAGCCACTCGAAGCTGGTTTGTAAGGTTTTTGTCGGTTAGTCTTGTTCTGTATTTGGACTTTGCATATTTCATTTTCGAAAACAACTGCTCGCAGGATTAAGTACTGCCAAACACTGCTGCCATCCTATACGCATGCGATCTCAATAAAGGGAAATCTGTTTCAACACAGGTGTTGTAAAATTCCAAAAATTTAAGACTGTTGTACTTAGCCTGGAGTTCACTGTTACTTTGTAGTTCTATCAACTCCATTTGAAATTTTTCGGGTGCTAAGTCAACATCCACTGCAAATGGAGTCGAAAAATTTTGAAATTCATTTCATGAGCCTTGAAATCACAGAATCGGTCACAAAATGCCTGTCTTATAGATGACACTTCTTCGACGTATGCAGCACAATCACCAATGGTAAGCTTTGCGTCTGAGAGGAATGGAAAATGACAAGTATTTCCTGTCTCAGGCTGCGCCTTCCACAATCGCAATTTATTTTCAAAACTCTTGATGTGCGCGAAAAAAGTACTCACTAGCTGGCCTGGCGATTGTAGTTTTACATTGAGGTCTGATAGATGCTGGATGATATCCACAAGGAAAGAAAAATCTTTGAGCCGTTTTTCATTACTTAATTCACGAACAGGTTTTCTTTTGATTTCCATGAACAATTTAATTTCGTCTAATAGGGCATAGAAACTTTTCAACATCGCTGCCCTACTGAGCCAGCGCACTTCACAATAATACACAACATCTCCATATTCAGATTCAATGTCATTTAGGAGTTCTTTAAACTGACGAATGTTTAGGGCCCTACCCTTTATGAAGTTGATAGTAGATACAATTACTGACATAACTTCAGTCACTTGTAACACAATGCCTAACCTGTATTAATTAATTTCATTTTTTACTGTAATAACCGAAAATAGGAATGATGTTATTTTTGGATAAAAGCTTGTTCCTGTTACAATTTTTTTAAAATAAGGGCAGACAACAGAAATGAAAAATTTATCTTAAGTTTATTTGTTGTGGGTAAAATAGAAAGTTTCCTTATACATTAAACAATGTCTTATAAAATTCAGTGGTTAAAAGGAATCAAGGTGGTAGTAAGAAAGCTTGTATTTTTAACTAACCCACTTAAAATAATATTTACAGAACTTTACCAACAATCTATAAACAAGTGTTTGCTGCAAATAGAAGGTTTTTGGTGTATTTATGATTTTATAAAATTAGTCACATTTCAATTTGACAACTGGCATCAAATCTTTAAAACATAGTTTCATTACAATTGTTTGTAATACTTACTTCAGAGACTGTATTATGGCCTAACCAGAAAATCCATATGTGTCCTTCTTTTGGTGCTTTCTGTCGGCATTCCCTGTGGCTTATAACCAGACCTGAAAAGAGAAAAAAATGTATAATAATGTCAGTATAATCTGTGATTAAAGAAAAGAAACAGGATATAATATGCAGGTTAACAATTTCTTGCAAACATGACTTAATTTTAAAAGGTCACATAAAAAAGAAGTACAATTTCATTACTTCAATAAACATTGTTAAGTTTTTTTTATTGTATGCGCATTAACAATTGTCGTCGTACCAGGCCACAGGCCAGGTGGAGTTGCACCTGGTCACGGCAGGTGTTCGCAGAGTGTGTCAGTGGCAGGTGTGCTCTGGTTGGTAATGGCAGATGTGCGATACTTGAGTGTGTGTGGCAGATCAGTGATGGGGGCAGGGTATGTGTAAACTTGACACAGACGTGTGACACCTGCAATCCCGGCCATCTGCCAGTGCAGGACACATGGCTTTGCTGCCCCCTCCCTCTTACAGGGTATGAAGAAGGCAATCTGGAAGCAGCACCCACAACGGACAGAACGAGAGAGACGTGGTGTGCTTCGGGACTCTGATTCGTCCACCGAGAAACATAACGCGCGTGTGCAACTATCCGGCCCAGTGTTTTACTTTGTTTCGCCATTTGGAACTGGCTCGCTTAAGGCCCTAGGAGAGGGGTGTGTGTGCCACCCCATAAGTGTCCACGTAAGGTGTAGTTTTCTACAGATCCTCTCTGCTTTTCCCCATCCACAGCTGTTTCGACTCGCCAGGTGAGAGAGGGGCACGCCGGCACGAACAGACTACGACCCATCGAGCCTCGTGTTCTCGGCTACACGCTTAACCGGGTAGCGCCCAGAGCATTCCAACACAGCTCCATTCCTACCTCACTCTCACCGGACACGGCGTCATGGTGCCCAATGCTTTGGCGTGAATATCGCAGTGTAAATCGATGTACAATCTACACAGAGATGGAACTGGAAGACGACACTTCTCCACAGGATCGCCACATTTGCATTGTTTAGCCAGCTACATCACAGCCCGCACATCAGCGACAGCAGGAAACAATACACGGAGCTAGATCTAGACAGAAATCGAACCATCGCACATAATGAGCAGCAAGGAGTGTGTTAGGTGTGGATTACCAGCCTTCCCTGATTTACTTTTCGGAGAAGTACTCTAACAGTGCTACACATGTTCCATGGAGAACCAGAAGGGGAACCCGAACATGAAAGTAGAGAATCTTATCGACCACAGCCCGCCAAGGCAGGCCGAAGTATGTGACTCACCAACATGTTACAGACAAGGGAAGGAGATGGCCACTTGTGTGACTTGTCGAACAAGATGCCACCGCAGATGTTCGCACGCCACGGAACTTGTCACATTTTGTGAGGGCGTGTTCGCTTGCGCAACTTGTGTGTCATCAAGGCCCCCTTCCCCACTTCAAAGTCATACATCACAAGCTACAAACCCACCACCCTATCACCTGTCTCCCAGCGCCTCAACGACAGCGCGTCGAGCTGTCGCGACAACCCGCCAAGAGAGTAGGGACATAATGAAACTTCCTGAGTTCTCTGAACACATGCACGAGGACGTGGACCAGTTTCTGCAGCAGTGCTAAACACTGTGTTTACGTTACGGCGTAGTGTACGACGAGTGGGATGATCGTGCGATTAGCAACTTGCATGGTGCCGCAAAGGACTGGTGGAGAATGTGGGGACATGCAACAATGACATGGGATGAGCTCGCGAATGGCCTACGGTATCAGTTCGGGTCCACGGAGGCTATAGCAGACTGTCAAGCCCGAATTTATAGTGAACGACAAAAGGACACAGAATCGACAGAGAGGTTCATAGCCACGAAAATCCAACTGTTCCGGCCATTTATCCAACCACGCCGCCGGAGGACGCACTAAGCAGCATAACCCCGCGTCTGCGACTGGAACTCCAACAATTTTTGGCAGATGTGAAGGGTGAAAGTGTGGAGGGATACGTTCGTCGAGCAATCATCGCTGACAGGGCCGTCAATCGGCTGATGGGACGTCCATTACAGACACTAGGAAGGGCGGACGAGGAGGCCCCCATCACCAGAAATATGCGCGATAGCTGCACACCAACGGGCCGAAGAAAGCAACTCACGATTGAGGGGCAGCGGTCTGCCGACCCTGCGTCCGCCCCACAGCTCTCGCGACAGGACATTCGACCGCCACAGTGCCACACCTGCCCAGCGAACATGTTTCACTGGCAACAGGACTGCCCTGTTAGGTATGACACATGCCCGACTTCGGGAAACACCTAAGGCGGGGAGGCAGGCCAGCTGCTGACCTCCCCGCTGTCAATCTCCAGACACACCTGATCACGACTAACACCGACTCAGAGCCTTTTTTGGGACAATTAACCGTTAAGGAAGATCAGTTACTCTGCATCCCAATCGAAGTCAACAACCAACCAACTGCTGCATTAGTTGACACTGCCGCCAGCCATACGTTCGTCGCATCCACGCTCGTTAATCCATCAAGATCCGACCTGGACCCTGCATGCTACAGCTGGCCACCAGAGGGAAGCACAGTGCCACACAGGGCGTAACTGACCTGACAATCAGGATACGCGACCAGACGTCTCAAGTCGAAGCCTTGGTCGTGGACGACCTACAAGAGCACGTAGTGCTGGGGACACCATGGTTGCAGCAACAAGCAGCAGTGATAGAGGTCGCGGCGAAGAGGGTACACGTGGGAGCCGGGGAACGGCGAACAGTGTATGCTGTCGACCGGCGGCCGAATACCAACCAACACACAATTGACCTGGGCGACCTGGACGAGGTCCCAGCCGAATACAGGACCGCGATACAAGCTCTCTTGGATGAACGGAAAGATGACTTCACTTTCTCCGACCTACTTCAGACAACCATAGCAGCTGAGCACCCACAAACTGAGACACCACTCCAATAGGAGTGTGACAAACACTCGCAAAGCAGATGTGACAAGACTCCGGGACTGGCGTCACTTCTCCCATCGACGCCTGGTGTCATAACACCGCCGCAGGAAGCAGAACCAATAGTAACAATGCCTGTTGACGATGAGCCGAGACTCCAAACCATCGTCCGGGAAGTGTGGGAGCTGGATGCGCCACTAGAGAGTACGACTTTTACCATACAGGTCGAGGAACCAGAAGAGTCGCCTCAATGCCAACAACGATGCCGACGCATCAGGTAACCCCAGTTACACTTCTCTGAGCCTAGCACAAATGGCCAGGAGGAAGGGGTCAACCCCGAACCGAGGAACGAACGGAAATGTAGACGCAGAGCACCTGCTTGGTTTCGTCCTCGTGTTCGCCGCTCTCCGGAGTGGGGCGTGGCTGGTGGCCCTTAATCATCGGCGCCTACTGTACAGACGCCAGTGGGAGAACGTCACGACGTAAAGACCACAACATCCCAGAACACGCTGGTGTTACCGATAGCCTGCACCCCAACGTTTACTCCCTCGATCCAAACCAACAGACACCGATGGGAGCCCTACAACCTACGACTTCGCCCATGACAGAAACAGCAGACCTGCTGTGCACCACCCGACGACTCAGGAGATGAAGCCGGAGACTTCGACCCATAGCAGACCCTTGTGTTCAGTCGTCGGGAGCGACACCGGCAGCAGAGTACATAACGAATGCACACACCCGCCGTGACCAGTCGTCTTCAGGAGGGGGGCGTATGTCGTCGTACCAGGCCACAGGCCAGGTGGAGTTCTACCTGATCGCGGCAGGTGTTCGCAGAGTGTGTCAGTGGCAGGTGTGCGCTGGTTGGTAATGGCAGATGTGCGATACTTGAGTGTGTGTGGCAGATCAGTGACGGTATCAGGGTATGTGTGAACTTGACACCGACGTGTGACACCTGCCATCCCGGCCATCTGCCAGTGCAGGACACATGACTTTGCTGCCCACTCCCTCTTACAGGGTATGAAGAAGGCAGTCTGGAAGCAGCACCCACGACGGACAGAACGAGAGAGACGTGGTGTACTTCGGGACTCTGATTCGTCCACCGAGAAACATAACGCGCGTGTGCAACTATCCGGCCCAGTGTTTTACTTTGTTTTGCCATTTGAAGTGGCTCGCTTAAGGCCCTAGGGTATGGGGGTGTGGACCACCCCATAGTGTCCATGTAAGGTGTAGTTTTCTCCAGATCCTCTCTGCTTTTCCCCATCCGCAGCTGTTTTGACTCGCCAGGTGAGAGAGGGGCACGCCGGCACGAACAAACCACGACCCATCGAGCCTCGTGTTCCCGGCTACACGCTTAACCGGGTGGCGCCCAGAGCATTCCAACGTAGCTCCGTTGCTACCTCACTCTCACCGGACACGGCATCAAGCAACTTGTCAAACATTTAAAACACAAATATTGCAGTTTACAAGATACATTTTACATCAGCTATGACAATAAATATTAAATCTTGCAATGTTGTGTACAACTTTGGTTAGTAGTACATAAGGGGATAATATCTAAGACATTACAGTATGCTTCAAAACAACAGATAAATTACTAGTTACTAATATTTTAAATTATGCTGTGTAGATAAATACAAACTGGAAGACCTATTCTCCACGATCAGTCAGGTGACATGAGTTGAGAGGGATTTATTGATCTGTCAACATCTTAATAAAAAACTTGATTTATTCTTCTGAAAGTTTTGTATGTTTAAGAAAGGCATCATAAATATATTGGTGTTTAATATTACATAAACATGAGCTACATAGCTAGAAATAAAAAGATTTTTTTTAAGTGTTAAAAAATTTTTGTTTTAAGAATGACAAATTCCAAATTCTTCTTTACACTTATTTTGCACAACGTATGAAATTTACATGGATAAATACTTGTAGGTAGCAGTACAATAAAAACCACACAAATTGAATGTTTTTAAAATTTAATTTTGTTTCCAACAAATTTGTTGTTTTATAAAATAATATTTCCCTAGCAAATGAAAAATTAAATGAATGAAAGGAGATAAACTCTTTGAATTTGGACACCACTCAGTGATGCATCAACACATGTGAAAAGGCATTTCAGAGTTACAGTAAATATAGCTCATTTTTAGTTAAATGAATTTCAAAATTAAATTACTTCATGAAGCACAATATTTTAACTATACAACAGACAATCTCAAACAAAAATACCATTAGGCCTAATAGTTTTTAATTTTAACTATTACTAAGAAAAGCTGAATACCTATAGTACCCCTAATATTTTTATAGAAGGGGACACAATCAACATACTAAACAAGTAGGATGACAATTCACAAAGCATACTAGGCATTTATTGAAATTTCTCAGCAATCAATATTTTAAGCAATGTGCAGGATTATAAAATGACTAGAGGTTGAATTTAAAGAACAAGAGCAGTAATCATGAATATTCTGTGACAGTCTGAACAACGAACATAGGCTTACTACATTCCAACAAATTATGATTGTTTGCAACAAAAATTATTAATGTGATTGAAGTACCAACATAAATTTTTACCCTGTTAAACACTCTGCCAATACACCTGTTGGTATAGCTATCAGAATCATGCTAGGCGCACGGCGTGCAATTAAAGCAAAGAAACAGCAACAATTTTGTTGGTAACAACCACGTGACAAACCTTTAAACTGCATTTGAGGCAATTTGAATTAAGCGGCTTGCATATACACTTCATGAGAGCATTTTGAAATTCACATAAATACCACAAGAACATACAACATAATAATTAAGTACCTAACCAATAGAATAATTAGGTGACCCAAAACTTTAATATGGTCATATGACCCGATGACAACTCCCGGCATTCAGCAAAATTAGTTCACAATTCCTAAAGTTTGTAATTACATGACAAATGTTGACGTGTGCCTTGGTCGCCCGTTCTGCCGCCGTCTCTTTGGGCTGCCGTGGCCGTGTCCCGGCCAAGTGCTTTCTCTTCCCTCCGCCCGCTACAGCAGGACTAAGGCACTGTGCTTCATCAGTGGAAATGTCAACACCACGCCCCCCCCCCCTTATGAAGTGTTGTCGCTATCTGCTGGCATCGCCGGGAGCTGGTCGTGCTGGACTGCACACCTGCAGCTGGTGGCTGCAATGCCGCCACATCACCATTTTTAGTTACCGTACGGTAAATGTATCTTATTAATGCACATTTAGCATAATCAACGTTGTATAGAAAATTTAGTAACACTTAATATCGCTAATAACTGAAGATTTTCTTTCTTTGAATCGAACGACTCAATTACTTTTCTAGTTTTCTGCGTTCTGCAAAAAGCATTAGTAAATGTGGCAATGCACATTAATTGTTTTTAATATTATTTCTATTTCTGTACAATTTTCCAATATAAAGTTAAATTAAGTTAAGTTATCCAATTTTTTCTCGCCGTTCTGGGCAAAAGACTGGGGCCCGGTTCATGGAAAGTGGGGAGGGGGGGGGCATGAAGGGTGGGGACCACAGTATTCTGTCCCTTTTGGCCCACCCTTGCTGCGGATATCAGATCATGTTGGGAAAGTAACTTATACAGTCTCTGTTAGTACAAGTGAAGCTGGTGTCTTACAAACCAACCGAAACATCAATATAGTTCCTATCTTTAAAAGCAAAAAAAAAAAACTCAATTACTTTTAAAACGTTTGGTTAGTATTAAAAATTGTTTATATACGTTCCCAGGCAAGATTTATTTCACTAATTTGATAATGGCCGAATTTACTGATCAGAATGTACCAAATCAGTGTGATCGGTTGCATAGAAGTTGAAACGCTTGATCTATAACACAGAGGTACATTGTAATAAACCACGATAAAACAATTTCAACCAAAATATTTTCTTTCCAAATTGAAGGATACATAGTCCAGTAGGCCTACCCAAGGCATAGCTCTGCGTGGTTCACAACTTCTTTTGTCCCATTCTTTTGACCCCAAGCCCCTTAATTTCTTTGTTTTTTGTCAGAGCAATGAGCATAATGATACAGTAGTAGTATTATTTGGTTCCTTCTGGCACAGGAGCCGGAGTGAGGCGCCCACCCGAATGAGGCGCACCCCGCCATGTTGTGACGTCACGGCCCCGGCCGCCATGTTGAATGACCTAGACCTTTAACCATGACCTTGGATGTCAAATTACCAAAATTACCAAAATTTTCCAAAATTTCAAAAATTTCAAAAAAAATTTAAAAAATTAAAAAATTTCGGAATTTCAAAAAATTCCGAAAAATACCGAAAAAAAATAATACCTCCGTCTTGTTTCCGACCGCCATCTTATTTCCGGCCACCATCTTGGTGTTTCTTACAAAAATTTTTCGATTTCGCATTCTATTATAACCCTGCACGTATTTAATACATAAAATTATAGTAAAATTATTTTTATGTTCAAACTTTTTAATAAAATATATTTAATAAAAAAAACCATTTATATACAATTTATTTAATTAAATCAACTACCGACATGTCTTACCTGGACGAGCTCCAGCGACACACTGACACACAGACTGAGCCCACCAGATGGTACGGGGCAGAATGCTTTGATCAGTTTATCGTATGTGCCCGACCATGATACATTTTAAGCTTCATTTTTACACTATATTGAACATGATTTTTACCAAGAGGGATATTGGTTCGAACCTCCGAGGGCACATCAGAAAAAAATGCACGCTACTTGTTCAGAATTTAAAAAGAAATTCTACAGTGTATATGTTTTTCAAAGCCAAGCAACCGTTTGTAAACTATAGACTTGTAAAGTCACCAAATTATAAGTTTCAATGTTCTCCACTACAGATATTTAACTGGCTGGCCAGAGCTGTGTGTCTCGAGTCGACACGTTCACACCCGCCCGCACCTCACCCCTCCCTTCCTAAGCCTACCTGACACCTTACCGGCCGTAGGTGTAGTGTGATCAGTCTCTGTCTCTCTCTTTCTCTCTCTATCTCTCTGTCTCTCTAGCACACACTTCCAGCAGTCTCCACGCGAATAAAGTAAATGTATTTTAATTTGCTTGAAATGAATTTTTTTTTAATTATGATGTTATTGAAAATAATCAAATATGCCTGTTAGTCTCTTAAAAATATTATTTTTTTCGCACTTGTTAACCTTGAAGAATTAAATTACAATACAAATCATATTTTGGAAGCACTTTTGGGATTCATGGTGGTTAGAAATTTGACGGTCTCTGATATTAATGTGCTAGGTAAAAATGATTCGTAGTTAGGTTTAAATAGAAAAAAAATACTACAGACTCTTCTTATGAATTTGATGTACTGTAATTAGTTTCATGAAAGTTTTTTTTTTGTCTGACTATGATATGTAGGGTAGAAAGGAGGGATTGTGTATAGTTAAGACGAGCAAAGTCGAAATATCTGTTCTGTATATTAGTTTTACAGTATTGATTAATGTAAGTAGGTTTATATAATTTTTTACGTATAGAATCGTTAAGAATGGTCAGGGTGAGAGAGATTTTAGTTAGCGACCAACATCGAAGTCTTTAGCGCTGGAAGAATGGTTAGGTTTTAGTGTGACTGTGCGATAGGAAGTTGAAAGGAAATAAAGACATATTGAACTGTAATGCATATAGAAGAAACTCTTCAATATATGAAATAATAAAATTGGTTTCAAATTTACGTACTTTGTACGAAAGCAAATAAAGAAAACACCTGCAGTTTTACACATAATCATTACTACTCTCGCTTATTAGTATAATGTAAGTAGTAAGATAATGTAGGTTCCAGGACAACGGCTGCTGGCTGTGGTGCCGCTGATGACGCAATCAACATGGCCGCTGTGACGTCACTGTCTGCCATCTTGGATGACGTCACATTCCGCAAGGTTTGCTGACGTCACGTCCGCCATGTTGTTTTTGGATTTTCCAAATTTGGTTTTTCCAAATTTGACTTTTGATTTTCAAATTTGTTTTTCGAATATAATTTGTTGTTCCTGCTCGTCGGCTGCTATGCAGCCGCCATGTTTGTTTATGTCGTCTGCTTGTGACGTCACATTTTTTTGTCTTCTCCCAGTGACATCATGAATCCAACTTTGGCTGCTAGGCAGCGCTACAGTAACCATGTTTGTTTTCTTCGTCATCTGCTAGGCGGCGCTATTATCGCCATGTTTGTTTTCTCCGTTGTTTGCTAGGCGGCGCTGCTGTCGTGTGCTGGGTGCAGCCATGTTTGTTCCAATGTTTACTTCTGACATTGGAAGGTAGAGTGCGCTAATGTCGCAGCAGGTAAGGATCAAGTTCTAAGTGTTTGTGTATGGGGAATTGAACCTTATTATTTTTTAAAGTTCAAAGTTAACTAAAAAAATCCTTTGCCGGGTGTGGGACCCGATCCATCAACCCTTGAGTCAACAGGCATGCGCTCTAGTCCGCTGAGCTACGTGTGTAGACATGAAGCACTGGACTTTATATGTTGAATATGAAGTATTAGTATATATTTTAAATACTGCATAGGCATAACTATGCCAACTAGTTTTTAAGAATAAAAGTTATGGGTTTAAATTATAAGTTAAAATATTTTTTTCTGGACTACTTGGCATGGCTTTTTTTTCCGCTTATGGTCACTGATTGTGCTAAAGACATACCTATGCCAACTAGTTTTTAAATAAAAATTATGGGTTTAAATATTTTTTCTTGTCTTCTTGGCATGGATACGTCTAATTTATTTCGCTTATGGTCATTGATGGTTCTAAAGACATGCCTATGTCAACAAGTTTTTAAATAAAATTTACGGGTTTAAATTAAAGCTAAAATAATTTTTTCTTGAACTACTTGGCATGGATACGTCTTTTATTTCATTTATAGTCATTGGTTGTGCTTAAGACATAGCTACGACAACTGGTTATCAAATGAAAGTTATGGATTTAAATTAAAGTTAAAAATATTTTTTCCATGAACTACTCTTCACGGATATGACAAATTATTTTTTCGTTTATAGTCATTGGTTGTGTTTAAGACATAGCTATGCCAGCTAGATGTTAAATAAAAGTTATGGGTTTTAATTAAAGTTTTAAAATATTTTTTCTTGTACTACTTGGCATGGATATGTCTAATATTAAAAGTTATGAGTTTAAATTAAAGTTAAAATATGTTTTTTTTTAACTACTCGGCATGGACATGTCTAATATTTTATTCACTTATAGTCATTGGTTGTGCTTAAGACATACCTATGCCACCTAGATTTTAAATAAAAGTAATGGGTGTGAATTACAGTTAAAAATATTTTTTTCTTAAATACTTCGCAAGGATATGTCTAATATTTTTTTTAAATAATCTGAAAGTTATTATTTTAATTTTGAATTAGCATATGTATGACTATTTGTATTTTTTTTTTCACCTGTATGAAAAGTCTTATGTTTATTTCGGCATCTCTTCTTCTCTCAGCAATCAGGAACTGTCAGGAACATGTTTTTTTTTTTTTTTTTTTAAAGTCCAGTAAAGTTTCTTTTCTGTGTACGTGTTCAAAAATCAAATATATGTGTATATAAAAGTTATGAGTTTAAATTTAGGTTAAAAAACTTATTAAACTACTTGGCATGCATGTGCTAAGTAGTTTTATAGAATGGTTTCAATAATAATTTAAAGACATACTTTTTTTAAATACTGCATAGATGCATATTTTCAGATTGGTCTGTATGAAAAGGCCTCATTTTTTTAATTTATTACTCCGACATCACCTCTTCTCTCAGCAGTCAGTAACAGAAGCCAGGAAAATTTTTTTCAGTACCTTGTTATTGAAATATATATTCAGGAACATATTTTTTTTTTCAGTGCCAGTAAAGTGTTGCTGTCTTAAAATTTTTAATGTGTATTTACAACGAGACGTATCATTAATTTTCAAATATACTACATCTAACACCTGTTAAGAGATAGCATGTTTGAAAAAGTGTTGTTTTCTGAGCATGTTAGAAAAATATTGTTTTCTGAAAATATTGATGTACAATTATTAACGCCTCGCTGCAATATAGATGTCTGAATAGAAAACACAACTGAGTGAAGATAGAAGTGAAGATAGAAATATTGTTATAAAATTGAAAAACAACTGGTAAAGTCACCTTATTTTTTATTTACCATAATTAAATACAAGTTACATTGAAGTCATAGTTTTGAATGAGCGTAGTCCATTCTTATTCATCCACGAGTCATGCTTGAAGGGTCGGGAGGGAAAACATGTTCTCTCTCCTTCTGCAATCAGCTCGTTTCCTTCTTATGTTGGCATGATGAATGGTCCAACAGCGTTGTAGGGGAAAGTCAGCTCGTGTTCATCGTCTGGGGCACAACCTCGGCGCGTATAGCAACTGCTAGAAAAAATACATGCGCCCCTCACACTTTCTACAAACTGCATGACCGACAGTGCAACCATGCAATTTGTAGCCCCTCAGACCTTGGGACTGGGGGTCTACCCCAATATTTCAAACAAGCACTGATTTTTTTTTAAACACTTTAAATTTTATTTTATCCCGAAAAGAAAAAAAATTGGTAAAACTTTTCTTTCTAGGAAAATTTTGTTGCAGTGCTGTCGCAATATCGAGTGGGTGTGTTTCAACGCTGGAATTAAAAACACCCCAAAAATTTTTTTAACAAAGCGGAAACAAAAACACACTAAGATAAAGATGACAGCAAAAAAGAGAAGAGTAAGAAGATAGAATAAAGGAAGCAAGACGTCAGAAGAGTATAGTTGGGTACAGCGCAAATTTGTACAGTAGAAAAGCAAGTGAGACATCATGACCTTTCTGTTCAACTGTATTTTGTAACTAAAACATTTTTTTATCTGTATAACTTCGTAGCAAACAATTGTTATTACCCCCCTGGTACAAGCGTAGACTTAACCTCACCCAGAGTCGGAGGCAACAACACAGCCGAGAATAAAATCGACAAGGATACACAATTTTAAAAAAATGTAGTTGCAACACATCCTTTTTAACACAGGGGAGACTAATTTATGTCATCAGCAACATTTAATTCTGCCATCTTAATATCATATCATTGTCTTTGCCCGGTGGGGAGAGGTTAAGAACAGCAACCGCGTAGGTTAAACATATTTCCACCTCCTCCGAGATTATTTGGGTACTTACCATTTACCCAAGTGGATCAGAATGAGAATGGTACCAGGAATCGGGGTGAGACATAAATGCAATCACTTCTGATTGGACATCGTATTCTACGCCCAGGTACTGACATGTCACTTTATGGATGTTTGTCAGACCCCCTCCAGCCCGTGTTCCACCCCCTCGTCACCCGATGGGAGGATGATAATTTTTTTACTAACTAACTAACCTCCGGGAAAAATAGCTTTCACCAAAAGTCCCAAGGGCGGCAAATAAATGATAATAGGCTGAGAATGTGTGTTGGGCAATCACAGTGGATTGTTAACACGTCACAGCACCCAGGAACTGACATGGTACTAATTACACCATAATACAGCCCGCCTCCAACCTATCAATGATAAAAGAATGACAGAAGTCTGGGAGAGAAGAGGGTGATAAATCGCTTGTTATTCAAACCATCCAGAGCGAGGATCGACCTATGTCTCCCGACTCCACATTTGCGCACCTCTCTCCAAGGCTAATCAAATTAAAATGAATCTGTTGACCCCAGCTCCAGACATTTTAAAATTATGCTGATGACGTCAAAAACCATCGCTGTGGGACAGAGAATTATCATGTCATATATCTCACCACCGTCAAGTGGCTGTGACAGAAAAACCAACAACCGTAATACAAATCAATTCCCTCATAATATTTTTGGTAATTACTGAAATAAAACAATTGTTTTATGTAAGAAAAAAAAACGAAGAAAAATGAAACTTCCTCGTCATTTAAATTATAGTGTGATGTAAAGGGCACACCCTTCATACAGCCTAACATAAATTCTCTCTCTTTTTTTTTTGTTAACGACAGAAAAAAGGTCAATATGAAGACCAACATAAATAGAAAAGTCTCTCGCCTCAGCTTTATAATGCTGCCACAATATTAACAAACTGGGAAAAAATTGAAGACCATAAAATAACTAACTGGAAACGTAACCATGTGGTACTGTATGAATTCCATCGTTTAAAATTATTCGTTTGTTGTCTTGCCATGCTAATGCTATTTTGTTTGTGCACTGTGAAAATATTTCATGATTAATTGATCTGATATTATTTACATTTACCCTAATTGTTTGCTGCTGTGTTAAAACGGACTTGTAATTGTCAAACATAATTTTGTTTTTAAGGCTCGCCCTCTTAATGCCTTTGGCCTTTTTTACAATTTTAGCACCACATCTGTAAGTATACATCTTTGCCCGCAGACCGATAAACTCGCTGACATGCCTTCCCCCCACTTCATCCTTAAATTTCCCGAGCATTTTCCTGTTGGCAACAGAAAAGCAAGGGTGAGTAGGGTGATAGTCACTTGTGTCCATTTCGTCAGCGAGCTTAGGATCTGCGAACAAGTCTACGAAAAAGTCGTCTGTTTGAATTTCATAAATAAATCTGTGTCAGTGTACAGTAACTGTATGTTGCCTTTATATTTACGTTTTATTATATCATAGTGAAATTTGTACATTAGTGTCTTTGAAATATCTAGCACTGAAAAGCCTGCATATGTCTGTCAAAAATAATTTTTTCTTTTTCCAATTTCATAAGTGATAAAGTGTCACTGTAAATAGTTCTGCATTTGAATGTCGGCTTAGCAATTAACTTCTTAGCTCTTTTCTCGTTGCTGACTAGTTCCATGACCTGCTGTAATCGTTTATTCTCGAGAAGCTTGCCGTACACCGCATTGTTAGCTAATTTAAAAATGTCTTTTTCAAATGTGTTGCGTGCTGCTTGCCGTTTCACTGTATGTAAATCAATATAAGGCCGGAGCCATCTCTCTTGCTCGAACTGTAGAACTTTATGAATTTTCTTTATTTTGAGGCCGTGGTCGAGTGCTTGTTTGAGTGCCAAGTAGTGAACAATGTAATTTTTCTTCTCTTCTAACGTTGTAAGCAGTTTTGTCTGTTTCGATCCTGGAGGGCACTGGTTCACAGGTAAAAATGGCAGGTCTTTGTGCAACTTATGTAGGCTTTCCGGGTATTCCACATCTACCTGCAGTATAAATCCGTACAGCGAGTCTTCAGGAATGACTGCGACGTTGATTTCTGGGTCAATCCACTGAAAGTATCGTATTGGTAGTGGCTGTGACATGGCCCAACCGTACAAATTGTTGGCGTCTACATACTGCAGGTAGATGAGGGAGCGGGTGTCGTCATACATGTCTGGCAGGTACGTATTGTTGGCCTTGGCGTAACGTTTAGAGCACTGTGCTACGCCCCCTCGGATCCCTTGTTCAATAAATAAATACATATCATAATCTGTTAATAATTCTGAAAACATGTACTTTTGTTTTCCTTAACATTGCATCGAAAGCAAAACCGGGAGCGCTTACATATCTGACGCAGTCGAGGCCATAGGTTTCCATACATAATTTCCTAAAATTTTCAAAGACATTGGATAGTAATATTACATCTGTTTCTAAGTATATTGTAGCATAATCTTCAATTGTGGCGCAGTTGAATTCTTGCCAAACTTTTACGGCGTGAGCATAGTCTTCTGCTGTTATGTCCGTATCTATTAACTTGTTGTGGAAATTCGCGCTGGGGGGCAGCTGGGTTTCTTTCAGTTTTGCGAAGCTATCGATATAGTCATACGGTAACACGCCCTTTCTTGTTACTAGCTCCACTTGTTCTGGACTAAATTTTTTACTCGTGTGTTTATGAATTCGCTACGTGGCAGATTGTCTACTAATGTTGCGAGGCTTGCCGACATAAATCTAAACGTGTCAATAAATTGTATAGCAAATTTCTCCCCCAGCGACTTTGAAAATGTGATTAACTTTTCTTCAGTGTGTAGTATAATAAATATTTCCTTGTCGTCGTAGCCTAGTTGCTTAATAACGAAGTTTTCATCTTATGTTAAATTATGAAATAAAATTGGCAGCTTCTGTGGCCTTCTTCGCAGCTTGTTGCACTCGTTGCATGATTGTCCTAGGTAATCACCCGTCATATGGCTATGGTCACGGACTTTATTGTTCTTGTCAGTGAATGCTTCCTCGCAATAGCAGCAGTTGATGGCAGATTCGTAGTACAGTTGTTGTGCGTCCAGTGGCTTCATCGGTTCACTTGTCTCGCAGATAGCTTTTACTTGATGTCCAATCTTGACTATATCTTTGATGAATTTTTTCTCTGCGTCTTCACCAGTGTATGTAATTAAATTTCTCGACAAACTTACAGTCTTATATGTGGGAATCAATTCATTGTCGATTTGGACGAGCAGGCTGTAACTATAAGTTTTTTGTTCTTGGTATGAATATGTGTACGAGGTGGCAGGGTCCAGCTAGCAAGTCTGTATTGGCACGAGCATGGCTTCGAAATCTGCATAAATAACAATTGGCATCTTATCACCATTCTGAAAATTCTTGAATTTTAGCACCGGTCTACGCCCGTGCTTTTCGTACTGCGGCATCTCTACTCTTGCAGGCGTGTGAGGTTTGCAGTACATCTTGTGCTCTTCTAGCATTTCGACTCCGGTTTTTCCCGTTAATCTTGGCAAGTCTTGATAGGATTTCAAACATCTCTTGCATGTATACAGTTGTCTTTCGTGTGCTGACATCTGTTTCCTGATTAATCTTGAAAAATGTTTTATATAACAATAGTGCGAATTCTTCTCCTCGCTAGTCAGCAACATTAAATCAAAATGGTTTTCCATCTCTTCGTTTTCAAAGCGGTGTGGTATAACTTGAATGTGTTCATTCAACGTAAATATATTTATGGAAACACCTGCATTGTTCCTCTCAAATGTTTTTATTTGGTGAACCGGTGTCGGAAAGTCAATACCATTAAAATTAAACTTATGTTCCAGATCAGAGTAGCGTTTGTTTATTTGCTCTGGGTGTGCGCCTTCGACGTATCGTGCTAATAGTGACCATTTAAAACATTTACTGTCTTCGTTTTTTGGGTTAATTATTGCTGACTTGGATTTAATGGACTCTGGCAGGTAAATATAGCTCGAGGCTCGGGTGGGTTCCAGTTTATTTATACGTAGTTGTATCCGTCTTACTGCTGTAAGAGTCCACCCGGAACCTCGAGCCATATACTCTTGTTCCTCCCTGCAAATCTTGTCTATGCTGGCCGCCACAGCATCTTCGATATCGCCGACATTATATTTCGGAATATTTTTAGTTTTAAATGCACGGCTATCATGTTCCTGGTCATGCGGTTCCGGCTTGCCATAATCGCACTCAAGAAATACATTAAATTTTATCGGACCGTTTTCCTGTACCTCGTCAGCTAACTGTGCAATTAAATTATCTTTTGTAGACTCCAAATATGTGCAAATATCCTTGGTGTTTTCGTCATTATTCTCTACTATGTATGTTTTCATGTTGGCCCTGAATGCTGTCTCGGCCAAAACAAAGCCGTGGGAGGTCGTTGCCCCTAACTCTACACTAATTTTAGACCTGCCTGCTTTAGGTGCTGGGGCGGCGTGTTTAGTGGGCGGGGCTATGCGAGCCCTCTTAGCGAGGGACTGTGCCGGGCCCTTGCACTTTCTACTGTGTGATTTTAAACTATCTGTCCTTGTGAATGTCTTCCAGCAGCTAACGCACATGTGTGTTGATTTATTTGTATTGAAATGACACCCTGCCTCGTGTCTGCGTGCGTCGCCCTTGTTAGCAAATGACTTATTACAGTGTTTGCAGTTTGATGTGGCGTGTGTAACTGTGCCTGTGCACGAGCGAAGATGGCGCTCCAAACTGTCCTTCCTGGACACAGTAAGGCCACACAAGTGACAAATGTCTTTTGTCTCCTGTGTACGGATTATGAGCACAAGCGGCCTCGTGGCACATAAGAGTTTTACGAAGCGCAAACAACTTCCCACAGAAACCACAGTCACAAACAGAAATACTGGTGTCTCACTCACCAAAGATGAAGACGACCCATCAGAAGAGGATCGTGAAGGAAGAGAAGCAATGGAAACAATATTGTTGCGTGCCATGTTCCTGGAGGCCAGTGGTCGGCGGCTGTTTCGTAACACCTTGAGGGCTGGCCGATGACTCAAAGCCCGGGTGGCTCATAGTGGGAATCCCGCCGAAACTACGTCATAGATACCTGTCCCAACTGCGCTTTAACCCTTCGAGGGCGGCCTACGTGGCTAAAATCATGTCAGAAACATGATGCAATGTCTATTTTAGACCCCTGAAATGCGGGGAAGACCCGACTGTCTGGCCTAGTATAAAAGCGCAGAATCGGCACATTGGGAGGGAGTTCGCTATTGGTCGTGCTAGAGGAAGGTGCTATGGTTGTGGAGATAGACTGGTGAAGACGTCTTGGTGACGTCAGAGTCTACTGCGAGGCGGCAAGCGGCAACCTTCGGAGCAGTGTTGGACGAACCAAGAGGACTGTTGCGGCGGGCTGACGGACGAAGAAGGAGGTACGCGACGGGAGTCGAACAGAAGACCTCAAGAGTGAAGACAGCGGTGCACTCGGGGTGCTGCACAGCACACGACGATTCATCACCACGGCGGACTATTAAGGTTGTACACTGTCACTACTTGAAAGATGTTGATTGTATACTATATGACTGAATTTTATTGTGATTTGTACTGTTTAATTAATTGATGGTAGACATTTTTTTCTGCTTTAATTGTCAAAGTTAATTAACGTGTCTGTGACACAGGAGTAATTGTGTGCATAATTAATTGTGTTGTGAGAGTTGTAGTTGATTACTGTTTTGTGTATTTCGTATCTTTGTGAGCTATTAAATCCAGTACTTAATTTAATTATTTTATTTCTAATTATAAGACCTCTATCCCAAAGAACTCATGGGAATTGCTCACATGAAAAGTTTATGCTCTCAAACTTGTAACACTGGTGTCAGAAGTGGGATAGAGGCATAAAGTAAATTAAATAATTAAATCTGTAAATTAAATCATTACACACAATTACTATTTAATTAATTGAGCCACTTTCTATAAATTTTAAGTTTAATTTTCAACTGTAAATGTGAATGACTACAAGAAGAATGTCAGCAGAAATAGAAACACTAAAAGCCCTCATTGAGGGAATAAGCGGCCAAATAAATTCAGTAAATGCAAATGTTCACAGCGTAAATGGAAAAGTTTATAAGAAAATTGAGAATGTTAGTAATCTTGTAGATAGTGTAAATGAAAATGTCGATAAGAAAATACATAGTGTAAATGAAAATGTTGATGAGAAAATAGAGAATGTTAGTAATCTTGTAGACAGTATAAGTGAAAAGGTAGACAAAGTGAACAAAGTGGGGGACAGAAAAATAGACAATGTTAAAAAAATTGTGTACCAGGGAATAGAGGCTGTAAACGAGAAGGTAGGCAGCGTAAAGGAAGAAATAGGCAGTGTAAAGACAGAGATGGAGTATGTGAAAAATAGCATGCAGCAACAAATGGATGAGCTGAGAAAGGAGTATCAAGAAATTCTACATGGTAAAGAAGGTGGCCATCTTGTTACCGGAGAAGACATGGTCAGTGCTGAGTCAACACATGAAGGTAGCGAAGAGAAGACAACGAACTTTAAACCAGGCTCTAGTGGGGTCTTCAATCAGACGGAAAATGGACTACAACATGTTTGTGTGTCGAGTGTGCCAGCATCAAACATTGGAAAGGGGATTTCTGTCAAGCCTGCTCCTTACGATGGCCAGACTCCATGGCGAGAGTACCAAAACCAGTTCGAGATTGTGGCAACCATAAATGGTTGGTCTGACCAGCAGCGCGCGTACTATCTTGCAGCTGTGCTGAGGGGACCTGCCCTCAGTATACTCCAGTCGCTTCCAGAACAACAACGTCTGGAATACTCGACATTAGTTACTGCCCTGGAGCTGCGATTCGGAGACAAGTACTTACGACATGCCCACCATGCCCAACTACGAAGCCGCACCCAGAGACCAGGAGAGCCACTGCAAGAATTGTGGCAGGACATTGTGCGACTCGCCCATTTGTCACTCGAGGGGTGTCCAGAACAAGCACGAGACATAATAGCAGTCGGCTTCTTCGTCGATGCCATTGCCGATGTAGATGTACGCCAAGCAGTGCGTCTGGCCGCCCCAAGGACTATGCAGGATGCCCTGGCCAGAGCACTGGATGTCGAGTCTGCAAGAGGACCATCAACTCGGCATGCTGTGCGGGCAGTCGCACTTTCGCGCGACGAGAGAGATGATCGCCTAGGGAACATTCTGAAGAGAATAGAAGCCCTGATGAATGTACTCATGAATAGAATCACTTCAATCACACCTAGCGCTCGACCACAGAGGCAACCAAAGTGTTGGATGTGCGGACGACGTGGACACCTGAGAGCCCAATGCAAGCACCTGCAACAAAATAGCATTGACCAGGTGCAACATGAGACTGCCAAAACTACCCAGCCATCGGCTGTGCCTTGTCAGCAACCAGAGGGACGACTGAGGTGTTGGACATGTGGACGACCCAGGCATCTGCAAGCCCAGTGCACACAATGGCAACTTAATAACTGTGGTTATGAGTCAGGACGACATCTTACAGAGGGAAGAACACTGATGGCGGAACATAAGGCCCCTGTATCTCATCGAGTACACTCATTGAAACAAGAGGGTAATGCAATCCTAGTGGAGGGCAGTCTGGATAATGTTTCTTGCCACATGGTTTTAGACACTGGATCAACCATTACTGTTGTCAGACCGGACATCTTGGGGCCTTATCCCCAGCAGTCACGGAGCCATAATTACAAACAAAGCTTTCTGACGACAGTGACAGGCGAGACCACACCAGTGAAGGGCAAGAGAAAGGTACAGTTGAAGTTGGGTGACCTCTGCATTGAGCACGAAGTGTACATAGCCGACATCGAAGATGAATGTTTATTGGGCCTGGATGTGTTACTCAAGTTAGAGTGCTGTATAGATACTCGGTCGGGAGTACTAAAGGCTGGTAACCGAGAACTGATAATTATACCACGAAGAGAACTATCCTCGCCAACCAGCTGCCAGGCGGTCTGTTGCGAGACAGCTGTTTTGCCGGAATCAAGTGAGATTGTTATCCCCGCACACTGTCAAGGCAATTTGGTGCGACGTGTTGCTCTGGTCGAACATAAGGAAAGAGAGCTTCGTCTCCCGAGCGACCTGAAGTTCGGACGACCGACGGAGGAAGACCAGATTGCAT
>PNEQ01050627.1:0-22949 GCA_003012365.1 Medauroidea extradentata
ACACAAAATTTAAATGTTGCAGTATGTTTACTAATTTTTGAGTTTTTCATCACATTGCTTTCGTTGGCATTCTTTTCTGTGTGTTCTAAAACCCTAGGATAACTCATCCCCCTACAGCCCTTGAGCAAACATTTCTGTTATCAAAATATACACTACAGGAAAGTAGGCTGATTAGTTCTGTATAGATCTACTTGTTGTATATTGTGCCATAACTTTTCTTCTCGGTAAATTTTTGGAACTTTAAACCCAAGTAAGGAATGGAACACATATTGATAGAATTTTAGACACCGTAAATTGCAGTTAAAAATATTACTGCTTTCTTAACTTCAAATCGATCTGTAACAACAGTAACGAAAAATAAATATTTACGGTGTCTCAAATTATACCAATATGTATTCTATTCCGTAGTTAGGTTAAGGTTTCAGAAATGTACTCAGAATAAAAGTTATGACACAAATCACAAAAATTTCAAGGTGGTGACTATCACTCACTCTTAAGGCTGCAATCAGTTTGACAAATAAAAAACGTTAGAAATGGTGTCAAACTTATTGTGGCTTAAAAACAATGTTAAAAGTTTAACTGCCATAATTGTACTGTAGCGCAAAAAAAAATAAAACTTGCTCTTTAAACGAAAAATCCACACATTTTTCTCAGAATTTTACGAATGAGAGAAATAATATATTCCAATATGGGGGGGGGGGGGTCAAGAAGCGAGCCTTAAGAAAATTTAAGGCCGCAATTGTATAATAAGTGTACGAAAATGTATGTTGGATACTATTATCTTTGGACGTTTGTGTTAAGTCAATAATAAGCTATAGGTTTCTTGAAAAACAAGTTAAAGTAATAACTATTGAAACGAAAAAAAAATACGACTGCAATCTCCCCCCACCCTTCCCCCGGGCTCTTGCCACCCAATCAGGCATCTCCACAGAGTTACCATATTTTAAAATTTTATTTCATTAGGAGTAAATGATTAAATAATACTATAGCCACCCTACCGCACATTTCCAAAGTTTAACATTTCAAAATTATCAAGTTTTTTGCGCTAATTCGTAGCTGAATGCAGGATGTTAAAGGTAAACTATAAAAATTATGTTTTATCCCCTCCTAGAAAACGTTGCCTTGATATAACATTTTTTAAAAACATTTTATCGCTACTGATAACATTAATTTTTAGAGAAATTTAATAAATGCGCTAAGCGTAGTAGTAACATACAAATTTATTTGTAGAAAACATAACGGTAACTCAAATTAATATATTTCTGTAATTCTGTTTCACGAATCCGTGTGAGATTTTGTTCATAAAGAAGACAGGAAAGCATATTTATTAGACAGTAGTTGGTACTTGCGATATCGCTCGCAGTGTTTCTGATAATAAGTAATTTCATTTCTGAAACAAAACAGTTTTGAATAGCACTTAATGGTACAAAATTATTATATGGATAATAAAAGAAAGCATTTAGAAACATTTTGAAAAAAAATGGTATCGCTATGTTGTTTGGATCACTCTTTCTACCCCTTTAACCAGTTTTGCAAACACCAACCCCCCCCCCCCCTCCAACTCTAATTATTTGTATTTGCCCCAAACCTTCGCGGGCGCGCGCACAATTCGCCAATGGGTTTTATTTTCGGTAAAATTTTTGGGTTGCAGAATTACCTCCCCCACCCTCCAAAGTTGATTTTTTAGCCTTTTGCAGAAACCTTTGCAAGCATATGAACAACAACTAACTAATGCTTAATCGTAATTGGGTGAACTGTACAGGAACGTATAAAAGACGAAAAACAAACATTCATTTTTATATTATAGAATTTTATATACCATATTTCAAACAGACATGCAGTACTTACTTTGAACAATGCAGAACAATATATAGCAATTGTGTAATCGTTTAGTAAGTAATTTGGTTAAGGACAAATTGGCATTTTCTCGCAAAAAAAATATATTACATGAAATGCGCATCTAATGAACCCTTCATATCGGAAATCGTGACATGTGACAAGTTAACAGTTAATATTGGAAGAGTGTGATTATGAGATTAGGAGTAAAACCGACGATTATGGTATGCCAAAAACAACTTAGTTTAAACTGCAAAAACTGTCCATCAAGAAATGTTTTTAAAATATCTAAATTTACAAAAAAGTGTAGGGGAGAGTCGGGTAAAACGGGATGGTTGGATAAAACGGGATACTGACATTATTTCACTGTGGAGTGCTGCGATCTACCGAGAGGTACACGAACTGTTTGTACTGCGTGCCGGTGGACAGCGGACAATGCTCATAGAGTAAAGAAACACGTTCCAGTTTCGTAGCGAGTTGAAAGTTTGAAAACACGATGTTATACTAAATAATTTTGACTGGATCGACAACCCAGTAAGTTATTGCTAACTGTAAGCCATCTTTAAGGTAAGTATGTCTTATAACTAAGCAATGGTCTGGCTTGAATTGTGTGGGAAGAAAACTTAGATATTTCCTTTTCTGTGGTTAGGACGCCAGGTTTGTGTTTTCATGACGCAGTTGGACAAAACAGGATACCTGTTGGGTTGGCAAAACGGGATAGTATCCCATTTTAGCCATCTATTTTCTTAAGTATCATGTTTTCCCCAATTTATTACATAATTTTGTTCATCTGTAGTGAAATATTTGGAATCTAATTTTTACTTTCAGATTGGTTTCTAAACATGGGAAAGTACAAAAGAACATCTGAGCGTCAGTCATGGAATGAGGAGAGCATGCGACAAGCCATTAATTCCCTTCTTAATGGGGAAATGGGGATATCTCAAAGCATCTAAAGAATACGGAGTTCCACTCAGTACTTTATTGGCTAGAGTTACGAAAGTGAAGGATGGCAAACTCTCCATTGAAACTTCTGCTGATAAAGGTACATCTTAGTTATTTTTATTCATGAAATAAATTGTAGTCCGTGAACAGAAAAATATCCTCGACTAGTCTATTTATCTACGCAGCAAATTATTTCAAGACAAGACTCCATACGATTTTAACTAATAAGCTAATTAAATAAAATGTGATGAAAATGGCAAAATATAAAAAAAAAAAACATTCAAGTAGTAGTATTGTAAACAAAACTAATCAACAATGTAAAAAAACTGTTTGCAACAAACATAAATAGCAGTTTAACGATACAAGGAAGTTGCATTGTAATAAGTAGACTTGTACAAGCCTAAAGGGAAAATCTTCCTGTAAACCACACTAGATGGGCACACTTTACAATTGGGAAGAGGGAAGGGGGCTTGCAACATTATGTTTGAGTGGCTACAGCGCACACGTCCTATCAAGACGATCTGGGTTGGATTCCCGGTGGTGTCATCAGGATTTTTGCATGTGATAATCTTGCCTGAACGATACCACGTATCGGAGTTTTTGTCGGCAATCTTCTGTTTCCCCATTTCTTCATTCCAGATGCTGCACCATATCAACTTCATGTTTCCTCTCACAGGCTGTCAAGACCGAACAATTAAGTGCCATACAAATGTTTCAACTTGGAACCATCTGAAGAGCCACACATGTTAACTCTTCTTGCCACTTTTATAAGCATTAACATTAGCTTACGCTTTTGTCTGATATTGAATTTAATTGCAGTCTGGGTCGCTACAAGAGGGTCTTCACAGCAGCTCAAGAACAGGAATTGGTGGAACATGTCCTTACCATGGAGAGCCGTCTTTTTGGGTTATCACTCAACGAACTTCGAAGACTTGCATTTGAACTGGCAGAAAGGAATGGAATTCATCACTTGTTCAGCAGAGTGAAACAAATGGCCTGTAAAACATGGCTTTATTAATTTCTAAAACGACATCCAGAACTTAGTTTGCGTTTTCCGGAGCCCACACCTCTTGCTAGAGCCATTGGATTCAATAGAGCTGCAGTAGAGAAATTTTTCTCGTTGCTTAATGAGATTTATTCGAAGCACAAATTAGGTCCTGGTCAAATTTTTAACGTGGATGAGACATGCATCATGACTGTCTCAAAGAAAAGAAGTAAGTGCTTGGGGTTGCGAGGAAAGAGGCAAGTAGCATCTATCTCATCTGGTGAACGAGGTGTCCTTGTGACAGCAGAAACTTGCATGAGCGCTGCAGGGAATTACATGCCAAATGTGTTTGTATTCCCTATACAGAGAGAAAAACCCGAACTTTTAGATGATGCACCTCCTGGAAGTACTGCAGCTTATCATCCTTCAGGATGGATGCAGAAAGACATCTTTTTAATGTGGTTTAAGAAATTTGTAGACTTTTCTCAGCCTAGAAAAGATAAGCCAGTATTGTTGCTGTTAGATGGGCATGCAACTCACACAAAGTGTTTAGAGATGCTAGAAATGGCACGAGATAGTAATGTGATTTTGCTGTGCTTCCCACCACATACCACACACCGGCTGCAGCCGCTTGACGTTAGTTTCATGGCTCCTTTGAGCACGTATTACTCTTCTGAAGTCCAAAAGTGGCTACAGATGCACCCAGGAAGACCAGTCGCGATTAACCAAATAGGTCAGCTGTATGGCGCAGCATTCATGAAAGCAGCGGGTGTTCAGACTGCTGTTAATGGTTTCAGGAAAACAGGAATTCATCCTTACAACCCGGATGTCTTCCCTGACTGGATGTTTGTGCCAGCAGAAATAACAAATAGACCGTTTGAAGCCGATGGGCAGATGGAGCAAGAAACGTCACAGTCTTCAACTGACTCTACAAGTACAGCTGCACTGCGAGCTACAGAGGTGGCTCAAATGCAACCACCTAGCGAACCTGCTCATCAGCCTAGGCCTACTGCTTCTATCTCGTCTCACTTGGTTGACAAATGCCAACCTAGCTGTTTCACTTCTGCTTCTTGCTCATCATCAATTTTTACTGTATCCCCGAAGGACATTCTCAAGATACCCCAAGGCCAACGAAAATCCAACAGTAATGACAGAAGGAGAAGCAAAGCTGCCATATTAACCTCTTCGCCTTACAAGAATGAATTGGAAGAAACTATTAAGGCTAGGGCTGCAAAAGCTGGAGGCATGAAAAGAAACAAAAGTGCAACTAAGTGTGATTCTGCAAGTAAGAAATCTAAAGAATGCATCTCCAGCCACCACCAACGATCGAAGAATTCTGCGAAGAAAGCAGAAGAGCTACATGATGAGAGCAGTTCAGAAGATGATGACGTTAATGACGAGGCATGCATTTATTGTAATGAATTATTCTCGAATTCCAAATCTGAGGAAGGCTGGATTCAGTGTTGCCAGTGGCATGGTTGGGCTCATGAGGCCTGCAGTGGTATAGAACCCGAAGAATGTGATGCATATTTCTGTGATTTCTGTGCTAAACAAATATTTTAGTTATCTTAAAATAAAGACAAAATTGTGTGTCAATCATATGTTAAATTAGTTCAATTTTCGTAGGTTATGGTACGTGACTTTTTGTGTGTTATGGTATGTGACTTTTTATGTGTTAAGGTATGTGATTTCATGTGTACTAGACACTATAACTTGTTATATAAGATAAGTGATTCAGTTTGTTGAAAGTATTGCTTGAACTGTTTGACATAGATTGGTATCCCGTTTTATTCGACTAGGCGGCCAAAATGGGATACTTGTCCATTTTCAAGATAAAAAATTTTGTTGCCAGCAATATAATACTTTATGTGACAGTAATTTTTTTTTAATTGAAGAACATATATCAAAGTGTTCACACACATTATCTAATATAAATTCCTGTTCATTAACAAAAACTGTGGACAATCAAACACTAAGTATCCCGTTTTACCCTACTCTCCCCTACAACTAAAATTTAATCAAGAATTTGCAAAAGGGACCAAGTCCAAGTGAGTAGATTGCTGGGAAACAACAAAAACTTATTATAGTGGATTTGGGAGTAAAACTGGTTATCAATAACGGATAACTTGAAGGTATAGTATGTGCAGAATAATATGAAACATAACTGACATAGACACGCATTTATATATACATTTTTTAGAATTTAACAATGTTATTGGAATTGATACCTTTTAAAAAATAAGTAGCGTTTTTTCTAACAATGGCACATAAAACATAATGCCTTGAGTGTATATTAGTGCGATGTTGGTATATTCTAGTGAAAAACTAATAATATGATACACAGAAACATATTTTCAAACACAACACCACCCAGTACCTTTTACCCATAAAGCAGTGTTATGTATTACACTATCAGAGAAAGCATGTCTTTGGTGTAGATTATTGGAACCTTAGTATATGCTAGTGAAAAAACTCCTAAGTCATATTGAAAATTATTATTCAACTACAATAATGTAAGTCATAAACAAAATAATTCGCTATTGGCACATTCATGTATTAGTTCGTTTAACGTATTTCTTGTATAGGGCTGGGTTTCTTTTGCTGCTGACAGCCAAGAGAATGCTTTGGAGAGTCGAAATCTCGTATAACCTGAATTTGCTCAAAAAGTGGTCTTGGTCCTTTTTGCAAATTCCCAATTCAATTATTTTCTAATTCTACAGTGAAAAGAACAGACTATTTAGCACACATTTATCAAACATATTTCCTATGTTAAAAACACAGTTTAAGTACGGGATGAATTTTTGTGATAGGTTAAATATCATGTGAGGATGTGAGAGTGGAAAGAGACGATAAGCCCAGTTTGCATGCACACATATTTCACACGCTGTCAGCCATTTTAACCGTCACTCACAAAGCGTGCGTACCCGGGCGGAATAATTCGTATGTCAGAGTTTACCGAGAGAGGTGAAAATCCAGGAGGCTGCCAAAATTGCAACGCACATAAAGTGTACTAAGCATGGTGAGGATAAAGTGACTCACCACCGCCTACCCATAGACTTAAGCCTGTTTTAATCCACAGTTTTCTTATCAGTTCTGCTTCGTGGTCAGTAATTTGAAATTTTAACTCTTAGGAGCCTTGGAATTCTACGGGCAAATCACAGACGTGTGGTGTTGCAGGAACGTCATTGTATTTGACTCAGTCTTATCAGGTACGGCTCTTCACACAGACACGTTGACAATAACCATGAAGCAAAATTAGAGATGTGCATGTAAGTCACTGAAAGAAATTACGGCAAAATTCTTTTCGCGAAAAACAGGGGTCCCTACTAATGATTTAAAACAATTTTCAAACTCTCTGCAACCTAGTAAGTTGATGTAGTAACAGATTATTAAAAAAAAAAAAAAAAAAAACACGTGAACTAGGCGGTTACGACGGCAACTCATTCACACACGTCAGCAACACGGAGGAAACGCCTACCGCCAATCAGCGTAAGGCGGCTGTCCTGCTCACCAACAGCCAGACTAACATGAAACTCTGTTGTAAAGTTCAGAAGTCAGACAAACTCGACTCTGGTATCAACAGTCTCAGGCAGTCAATGAGCAGTGAAGTTCATCCGTATGAAACGAACCACGTCTCTATTACTATTTATAGTGGTACGTGAAATTCGCGGATTCACTGACCTATCAGCTAGACTCCACAATCCTATATATATATATATATATATATATATATATATATATATATATATATATATATATATATATATATATATATATATATACTCCTGCTCGTGTTATCCGTTCATTCGCTGTCAAACCTGTGAGTAATCGATTTTTGCCTGTAACAAGTAAAGCGTAATTCCTTCCACGTTTTATTCTAAATGTGTTATTGGTAGGGCTACGAAAAATTCGCGAGTTCAACGACCAACATGCTAGAATCCATTGTCCTATGCATACTCAAGCCCCGTCTATTCGTTCATTGTCTGCTGTCTGAATGAGTAGCAGGTAATGGACAAATGGAGGGGCTTCAGTATACACAGGGCAATGGATTCTAGCATGTTGGCCGATTAACTCGCGAAATATTCCTCACCCTAGTTATTGGCTGAGCGCTTTCAAGGACGTATCTCGTAATCTCTGATTTAATCGGAAAGTGACAAAAATTCATATGCGTTTGAATTCCAGCTCGTCGTGAAACGAATCCGCGAATTTCACGTACCCCTAACTATTTAGCAGAAACCCGGAAATTTCGTGGGTTCAGCGACCAGTCGACTAGACTGCACAGTACTGTATACACTCCCTCCTCAGCTACTAAGTACATTGGTTGCTGCTCCAGTGAGTGACCAGTTGTATATGTGACAATATGTCGCGGGAGTCAGTGAGTGTTTTCTTGCGGGTCTGCTATTGGTTCACAGACCTCAAGAAAGAGTTAACAATGAGGCAATCGCGGAAGTAATGAACGTATACAGATGTTAGAAATCTAACGTATACTTTAATGCATTCACGAAACTTCTATCTCTATCGTGGCGTAGTGATCCAATACTGGGTTCAGATTCAGTAAAAACCGAATTCGATCCCCAGTAATCTCATCCTGATTTCGTATTCCATGAATTTCCTTAAGGGTGTTCACGTGCCAAAAGTGCAAATTTTTGTATTTTTACGGCGTAGTGTTAGTTTTACAGACGTTACTTTTGACTACATTTTCCACTGTTGAAATTTTTTTTAGCTCTCACAGTCTTCCCATTGCGGCATGTTAAAATTAAATTTTGCAAGCTACGGGGACATGTTAATAGCAAAAACCAACTAACTGACTTACTCGAATAACATAATTTACACTGAAATTAGATCGTTTGGGTCGCATGCTAAAATATTTAAAGTCACACAATGAAATGTTTTTCTATTTTATGAAAATCTAAAAATAACAATTGCCTTTATATATGGCCATTTTTGAAAATACAAAGGGAATTATTTGTATGGTTTTAAATATTTTAGCACAGAACCCATACTATCAAATGTCAATGTAAATTATGGCATTCGAGTAAGTCAGTTTGTTTTTGCTATTAACATGTACCCGTAACTTGCAAATTTTGACTTTGACCTGCCGCTATGGGAAGACTATGAGCGCTAAAAAAAAATTTCATGAGTGGAAAAGGTAGTCAAAAGTAACGTCTGTAAGATTAACACTACGTCGTCCAAACATAAAACTGTGCGTTTTTGCTACTTGAACACTCTCAAGGCGCTCGCCAACTGGCCGTGTGTTTGGGTGAGCGAGGCACGACGCCAAGGACGATTTTGACTGGCTGATTAGACGCGTTATAGCCTCTACCGAAAAACACTGAAACGGCGTGCAATTGCAATGGTATCGTAGATCACTCGCCTGACTGTCACTTTCTGGGTGTCCCATCTTTTTATTTTTGAAAAGTTTTAAAAGCAAAGTGCATCGCATTCTTCTAGAGTAGTGTCACACAAATCCCGTGAGTTTTTTTTTATTTATATATAACAGGTTGGAAAATATGATTTTAGCCAATTGTATGGGCTGCGAAATAATTTTTCTAATCGACGTGATGTTCTGAAACCACCATTCCGCCATCGTTTGAACTATATTTCCTTATGGTACATTGACACAATGGGCGTACGTTAAATAGTTTCCTAATATATACGTATTTACGAACACAGTGCAACACATTTTAAGAAAATGGTACGCGATGCACTTAAATTAGGGCGATAAAAGGTATAATTTCGAGCTGCTTTAGAGCGAAATACAAATCCTACTAGAAGTCAAAATAGTTCATACAGAATAATGAGATTTTAGCATGCGATTAAGGATAGATACGATCAAGAATTCCTGTTTTCAACATTTCGTAACACAATCAATAAGCTACATTTGAACAAGTTCGGTGATTTGTAGAAAATAAAGTAATAGACGTACCGACAAAACTGAAATTACCAAAGTTGCCTGTCGCCTTTGTTAGTACCTGCAGTTATTACAAGGGACAATTTTCCCCTTAAATGATTTATACGCACTCGCTTGTTACATTGTAAGTATAAATATGAGCCGAACAAATCGCCTCCTACCAGCCCTCATCAAACCCCTTCCTCGGTGAACTGCAGACCAGGCAACAATAAAAAGTTTCAGGTTTCAGTTTGCTTCGCGCAATGTCGACTAACGTATACAATGTTAGGTACCCGCGCAAGGCGACAGACTTTTACAAATTCATGTGGCTATTTAACGTAGTTTAAATGTCTTCAGGCGAATTCTAAGAAGGTTCCTTAATAAAGGACATTGCCGATTCCTTGCTTATTACTGATTCTCTCAACTAATAGTTCCGTATTGAAGGAACATATCTGCTTGTACTTGAAATGCGCTTCAGCGATTGGCGTTTTTTATTCAGGAATGGATCTAGGCTTTCCTTAGCCCAGGGCAAGAACTGTGATTCTCCCCACCCCTTTCCTTTCCAACCACTTGTTGCATCAGTCCAATCAATCCAACAGTAATAAACGTATCTTGCATACGTTGTTTTGCGCTCGCGTAGATAACGGTATAAAATTGTATTAGAAATAAATAAAACCTGTACTACCATTATCAGTGTTTTAATTGTGCATTATAGTTACAAGTAATCTATTTATAACATTACTAGCTGGCCCTGCGAACTCTGTTCCGCCTTAGAGGCAACAAGTAAGCAGATTTTGGATTAAGTATTTTAATGATTCTTTATTTTTCATGTATTTTGGTGCATAGGTTGCAATCTTCATTTGTTTTATTATCAGGCGCAAGAACAAACAACGCAGATGGTCTTCCTACCCGTGAACATGCTTTGTCGGGGAAGATTCGATCGTCTTGGTCGCGGCATTGTCAATGATGATTCAAAGAGAATACAAATTACTGATTATTACTGATTATTGATTTCTGACCAAATTTATAATTATCAAATTTTCAAACATACTTATCCATAGACAAAACTATGTTTAGCTGTCATTTGCGTTTTGTTATTCCATGTCATATGCGTTTTTGTTATACCACGTTTTATAGTGACTTGTATTATCTTTGACGTCACACGGGAAAGCGGTCAAACGGGATAAAAAGTATCCTATGTCCTTTTCCTGGTTCTAAGCTACCTCCCCACCAATTTTCAGCTGAATCAGTTCAGCCGTTCTTGAGTTATAAATAGTGTTACTAACACGACTTTCTTATACATATATATATATATATATATATATATATATATATATATATATATATATATATATATATATATACACACACACATAAAAAATTCGCGCTTTCACTTTGTCACAAGTTAGAATTCCAATAACTGTAACTTTGTGTCACTTTTGCGATTCGCTTTTGACTTATTTGCCATCTCCTGAAAGTCTCTGAGCCAATAATGGATATGTACCTAATACAGACCTATTATATCACTTTAACCGCAAGCAGCTAATGAACATATGTTGCCTGTTCAGTTCACAAATATTCCTGCTGACTAGCCTATAGGTTAACGAACCCACGAATTTTTTCGGTCTTTAATTAAGCTCCTTCAGACTGGGGTATCTAGAAGAATACCAACTTGATTAAAAAATGCTAAGACTTAATAATGTTGTGAACTTTAAACAAAACTTCCCCAAATATAGAATAGGGTATGTTAAGGGAAAAAATTGCATTGATGATTGGCATGCTGCCAGTGAAAATCACGTAAGAAGAATTGTTTCCGTTCAGAGTGATGATATCTTTGCTGACGAGAAGAGAATATACCCCTGCATAGGCAAAATAATAGTAGTACAACCCTGCATGCAAGTTGCGTCGATAGCTTGTCGATGCGATACTGCATTACATTCGCCGGTCAGCAGCACCTTTAGCATTATAACAATTTGGTGCCTCTCACACACAGCCAATCAAGGAATATTTCTTAATATCATCGTTATCTGTGTCATGCTAATATTTATACTGTAATTAAATCCATTCATAATGTTTGTAACATTTGCTAAGAGAATTTCGTAAACGATAAGAAATAATATGTTTAAATTTACAAGTGTTGTTTGTTCCTTTACACTTAAGGGAATAAGTCAGATATGAACGAGCTAATTTCAAATAAAATCGACTTGTCTTGAAGTGGTTTTCATCGAATTAGACAGATACTCGCATGCGACTGATAAGTTAACATTTAGTACGTAAATTTATCGGAATGTTTTGGACATCTTAGTAACAAAATATTAACAAAGCGTTTTACAGAACGCTTTTAAACAATAATCGCGCGCAATCCATCAGTATTCAGTGACGCGAACTACGTCAAAATATATTAGAAAACATTAAACATTTGCATGCTCATAGCAGAATTATTTCCGTACGAGTTCAAAAAAACATTGTTGTTATGTGGTATACAACAATGAAAATACCTACAGTTTTTCGGACACTGTTGGGTCTTCCTGTTTTGTGTGATGCAACACTGTCGTCATCTTAATTGTCTGTGTTTGTCATATTTTTTGTGTACACTGAGTTTTCTCAGTTTTTATCGCCCTATTTTTTTACTTTTAATTTTATCCTTTAGTTTTTGGTGTTTTTACACAATTCCTCTTGGGATTTTTTCAGATATTGTCATGTATGCATGGGTCAACCTACAGCCTATTCGCCTGGTTTCTCCTTTATATTTTTGTCCTGGTTATTTCCTTGGTTTTATGGGACGAAGTAGGACAGCAATGGCTTATATCCACAATACTTCACTAGAATTAGCTAAATTTTCTTTTGTCCATTAACAATGACGTTATTTATTTATTTTCACCTATTTATTTGCCAGTTAAATAGAGCTCATAAAATAACACATCAGAAAATAAAATATTTCTGAAAAATTAATTCCCATTCTCATAATAAGTTACTAACCGAATAATAACTAATGTATTTTACACAATTTATATTTACCTTAGCCATTTTTAACCTTAATTTTAGAAATTGAGATTTTTTTACATTCCTTTACATCTGCAGGTAACGTGTTGAACTACACCTGAAGTTAGCCACATCGATAACGACTGCACGAAAACAAGGAGCTGTGTTCAGTTTTAGACACAAGGAAACTTGACACAGTTAAATTCATAAAAGACTAGAGTTTAAATGTACATAACCGTGGCTAACTGGCAGACATTTTTAAACGCTTCTGAGTTCTTTCTAAAGAACTTCAAGGGTCTTCATATTTCCCAGAACCCACCAAGGCGATCCGGGTTCGATTCCCGGCGGGGTCGGTCCCCGGATTTTC
This sequence comes from Medauroidea extradentata, assembly GCA_003012365.1. Classification (NCBI taxonomy): domain Eukaryota; kingdom Metazoa; phylum Arthropoda; class Insecta; order Phasmatodea; family Phasmatidae; genus Medauroidea; species Medauroidea extradentata. The sequence goes on from PNEQ01050627.1 coordinate 13,003, forward strand.
GCACGTGGGAATCGTGCCGGACGTTGTCGTGGTCGGCGGGTTTTCTTGGGGATCTCCCGTTTCCCCCGTCCCTGCATTCCGTACTCACCTCATGTCGCCCTGATCAGCGCTAAAGACCTGGATGTTGAGCGCTGACCAAAAATCTCACTCACTAACTCACTCTAACCCCTTAGAAGGTTGAAGTTTCAAACATCTTTCCTTATTACTCACGTACATTATACAAGGATCTACTGTGCAAAATAGCCTGCTTCTTGACGCAAATTGCTTAACACGTGCGTTGCCTGACAGTCATTAAGAGTTAGAAATTTACTAAGAAGCTTACATAAAAAGGTGCTGGAATGGTATCTCAATCTGATATTTAAAACATTATCATTATAGAGAGAAAATTGAAGGTTTTAATAACTGCTGACCTTACGTACTTAAGGTAAAAGCTCTAGTGACCTGAGATTTGGATGCTGGTTTTACTTAAATGTTCATTCATAAATGTAATGCTTCAAAAAATAAATTACACGGTTAGATACCAAATTATTGATCTACAAAAGTATTTCAAATATTTGAATACCAATTATTCCAATACTTCAGAAAAAAAATTACCCCAGAGAAGTAAAACACAAGTACACCACTTTATTTTGTCGATACCAGTTGTCTTATTTTATTTTCACGCAGCAAGCTAATATATTTTAAACTAGAAAGCGGGATGAAAGGTTTTCGTCATAAATAAAGCCGATTTTACTGCCCAGCGCAGCAGTTAAAAGAAAGGAGAGGGGATAGGGTTAAATTACATGGAATCCTGACGGCGCGAAAGCTTTTAGCTACGAGAAATTCATAATTCCTGCCGTTATGTATTGTTTGCTTTGTGGGCTGGTACAAGAGGGGGACGGCAGCATGTTTCAAGCCTTATTATCCGCGATTCAAGCGGCGATTTACTGTTCGCGACCCACGACCGTACGAGAATTGCACCAGTAAGTTTTATTTTTATTTTGCATTTCCCTCAGCGTAGTTGCATGCGTGACAAAAAAAATGTATAAAGAAAGTAGAGGGGGAAAAAAACGAGATGTTGTGGTGAATTCCACAGTGAGGTAATAGAACACAGAAAAGTTTTCAAACCTAGTAATTTACATTCCTGCTCCAAGCGAAAGTGCGGCTTGTATTTTGTTGTGTGCTGAGGGAAAAAGGGAGTGGAGCAGGTTTGCGGGTATGGCGGGGTGTATAGGGGGGTGGAGGGAGTCAGAAACATGGCACTTTTCAAAACAGCGCGGCGTATGGGAATTTATTTTCGTATCCAACTTTTTTGTGAGGTCGGACACAGTGTAAGGGAGACAGAAGCTTGTCGAGGTTGATATCGTCGCGAATGTGTGAAAAAAAACTCGGCGCATGCCTTGTTTCGAGGCCGAACACGATTTTTTTTCGAAAACTTGCCTTTTTAACTTGCGCCGGCTACGCAGACTAAGTGGTTTACACGCTTGAGCTGTAATTGCGCACTGTCCTACCCAAGGGTAGTGGAAAAACTTCTCTTCGACCTCACCGTGTTCTCTTTTCTCTCTCTTGTATGCTTAGTTTTGTTTCCCAGTGGAAATTAAATGTAAAAGTATTACTTCCACTTCTTCACATATTTCCCCTGACCTTACAGAGAAAAATAAAATTAGCATAAGTTTCGTGTTGTGTGTGGCCATAGGAATTTAAAAAAAAGTTAACGAATGTTTAAATATCATTTATATTTAATTATTATGTTCTAATGATTCAACAATTTTCTGGTTGACTATTGCAATACTGTTGTTGACATTGTGACCAGTATTAAGAATTTATTTTCTGGGTATCAAATGATGACATGTTAAGAGAACAATAATGTTAACCAGGCCAAATAAAAATTACTACGTAGGTAAAAATATTTGTGAAATTATGTAAAAATATCGACATTGCTCTTGTACTGAATAAAAATGTGCACCACTGTGTTATAGACAATAGTTACTAATGTATAATGTTATTTTTTAATCTGAAAAAGATGTCAACTGCCACTGTCTATGAAAGTCATTCGTTTCATATTGAACTGATTTCTACTGACGATTACCTATTTTTTTTTAAATTTCTACAACTTTTGTATAAGTCGACGCATAAAGAAATCATTGATATTTGTGTGCTTTGCAATAAACAACTTAGCCTGCTTGATGAACAACACAGTTAGGATTTCAAGAATTTATGATTCTACAAAGTATTCCGGTCAGTGTTTATATGCAATGTACCTTGTTTGATGAACTGAACTGTAAGGATTTCCATATGAGTTTAATCAAATCGTTTCCGGAAATAACAACTTACAGTATTCTAACGTTAGTAAAAATTCGGCCTAACTCATATATTCTAAAATAGTAAATACATACATCAATAACAAAAAATAATCACTTGTAGAAGATCAACAATGTAAATATTTTCTAATTCGTGAAAAGATACACAGTTTTCTCTGTATGCAACATTACTTGAAAAATTAGGGAAAATCACAAAATTAGTTTTTAAGTGAGAGTAAAAAATACGTAACATAAACCTTGTATCTTTCATTTAGTTTCAATTTCCCGCTGAAGCTAACTGAATCCGCTCTCCGTCAGATAGGTATGAAAATCCGCATTAGGTAAACTCAAATAAGTATGTACAGAATTCTGTTTACTACGTTTACTATCGAAATTCCTTAAACCAATGATTTCAAAATTTTTCCTTAATACGCCTTATATGATTCGAAATTCATACGTTGATTATTTAATTGCAGAAAAGTTAACCAAATTTACCGAAATATTTTAGAGTAGAAATATGCTGGATTCAAAATTCAGAAGTAGTTTACTTAATTACAGTATAGGCGGTAAAAGTTATTAAATACTTAAGAGTGAGTATATATACAGCAACTATTTGATACAAACACAAGAAGTTGCCAGCATTAACTATTGAGTCCATTTTCCTTTTCGTGAGGGCAAATTTACCTTAAAAGTTAAAGCTGGTCATTCATATCGATTAATGTGTAGACGTAAAACTATAAAGACTAAATAAATTCAACTCATCACCTTATTTACTATTACAATTGCAAAAATGTCATACAGTTTTATAAAGTAGTACCTTTAATACATTCCTGGTTATCAAATATTTTAAAATGTCTTTCATTTAAATATGTAGGTGTAGCAATTTCAATAGTAGGCCTATTCTGGAAAATTGTTTCTTATGCACATTTTGTGATAGAAAGTGCAGATAGCTGCTATTCTGAAAATACAGACATGGTATGAACAAAAATCTAAAAGTCTAGTCACCGTACTAAATACTCAATATACGTGTACTGATGTCAATGAAAGACGAAAGTCGTTCTTCAGCATTCTCGTGAAATCAAATAATGTTCAAATAGCCACCATTGTAAAAATATGAAAACATAATGAATGCTGAAAGTCAAATAACCTTAAGACAGAGTTTTATGTAATTTTGAAAAGTATTTGTTCAGATGTGTTACGTCTTTAAAACAATATGAAGATGGTTGTCATTTTGAAAATATGCACAGTGCATGATAAGAATACATAAATGTGAGTTCTAATTACTAAATGCTTAACCTGTATCAAGTATAATGAAATACGGTCTACAATTCAAATATTTTATTGGAATTGGGACACGCAAGCACAAACAAAATGCACACAGCAATCAACGAGAACCTAATGTTTGCCGTAAAAATATATGATGACATTTGATATTGTATTTGTCAAATTTCATGTCCTTGTTACTTCATTGTAACGTTTATTTTTTATTGACAACTTGTCCGTCAGAGGAAGTAAATTTCAGAAATATCGGTTACGGATTAGCTTCCCTATTCCAGTTATGAGGGATTGTGAAGTCACTTAGTTTGAGAAGGGTTACTGTGCTTCTTGAAGGGCATGGGTGTAGTTAAATCTTCTACAGATTACAAAGAAGAAAATGTGTGATTACTGATTACGTGAGATATTGGAACAGGAAAACGTTTTGCCACTTGTCATGCTGCTATTGCTAATGGGTTCAATAAAATGCGATACCGAAGTAAAATATAATTGAACTATTCTTGGCAAAGAGAGAAGTTATTCAAGATTGATTTTTAAGTGAAAATCAAACCGGTTTCGGCTTTAAAACGATCCACTTGTTTTTAATATCAAAAATGTTTAGTAAACACATAAAAGAACTAATTAGTAACAAAACCATACTACTTTGTGTGTGAGAGATTTTGGTCAGCGCTCAACGTCGAGGTCTTTGGCGTTTGTAAGGAGTGACATGAGGTGAGTATGGAGCAGCGCCGGAATGATGGGACGGGGGTAAAAGGGGATCCCTGAGAAAACCCGCCGACCAACGGCATAGTCCGGCACGATTACCACGTGCGAAAATCCGGGAACCAACCCCGCAGGGAATACTCTGCAAGTAAATACATAAATGAGTGAGACATGATTTTATTTTGTTTTGTATAGATGTCAATTGTGTATGTTGGCTTCCTATTTACATATCGTGCATTGTACTTGTGAATTGTATTTAACTTGATAACACCCAAGTTCCTGGGTATATTATACTCAGAAATGAGGTATACAGATGACTGAATAAATAAATAAACTCCGTGTAACTTTATATTCACGAGACGCTGTGTGATTGGTCAGTTGACACCCCTAATAGATACCATTGAAAAGAGCGGCAGAAATGTTTTCCCTTACCAGACGCGCAGTACAATCAAGGGGTATGGAAAAGTAAGAGGTCGAGGCAACGACTGGAATACTTAATCGTCCATAAAATTTGAACAACTCATCATAATTCGATGGGATTTTTTATGCCGCGAACATATATTACATGCGAATGTCAATTTATACAGCAGTTGACAGTACGCTTTACTTTCCGGTAAAAAAAAAAAAAATATAGTAAATTGTTTATTAGAAAAAATAAGGACTTGAAGGAACAATATCTATGTAAATTGAAATCTGTAATTTTTATAATGTTTATTATGATAATATCCAGTACTATATGATAACCGCATTTCAAAAACACACTCATTTTAATTTGAAAAATATTTTATTATCCGAAAATCTCTCGCGCGGAGGTATTCGGATAGTAAAATTATTTTCATATTCAAACGCCAGTATTTTTGAAATTCGGTTATTATAGAGTACTGGATACAATCATATTTAACATTATAAAAAATACAGTTTTCCGTTTTTATGGATTTTGCGTGTCAACTCCTTATTTTTATTAAATTCGTTTTAAATTTTTACTTGAAAATAAATCATACTACTAACTAGTGTTGTATGGATAGACGTTCACTACTTAAATATCTACTTGGAAATAAATGTCACATCGATTTGTAATGAGTAGATCATATTTTATCGTAGATTTAGCATTCTAGTGGTTTAACCGACATCTTGGCTTTCCATAGCCCTTAACATTGGAATGATGGAGGCGGGGGATTTAATAACGCGCATGAGCAACACTGGGTCCTCTTTCTAGTAAACTAGGTCGCAGATTCACCACACGCCGAAGCCACGTTTTGTTCCTCGCTGCAGCGCTCCAGATATGCGCCAGGGAAGTTTCCGTTCTGTCTCGTTCTCTCGCCCTGTTGCAGGATATGACGTCAAGGCAGCCAGACTTCCTATCAACTGCTGTACAACGACGACAGTTGCCTGCTATCAGCTACCGTCGCGCGCCGTGTCCACGTCCTGTTCAGAACTTCATTAACTCCTGCACGATTGACGTTACATTTCATACGTGATGTTAAGAGTTAGTGAAACTGGCACGTGAGACCATGGTACGGAAAGTATTTTTTCTTGTGTTACTATTGAAAATGTTTAAACTGTGTTTATTAGCAAAAAGATGACAGACTTCAAAATGTGTCCCTATAATTTTTAAAATGTCGTCTGATAATTAAAAATATGATTTCCGAGCTTCTCAAAAGTGCTAAAAATTACTTTTTCACGTTGCTGTATCTAAGAAAGTATCAACCGTAATCGGGAAATCAAATCATAGAAACCTGCATTGCCCTTTACCACAAACTTTCCACGAAGAAAATAACAGGGTCATCGTTTGAAGTATCGTTGAAAAACTGTTTCTACCATAACACTGTAAGCTAGTATACTGTCCTGCTATGCCAAAAAGACATATCTCATATAATACACATGTTCACAACGACCATTTTTCTAAAGTATTGTCCAACACTTGTATATTCCCATTGTTTAACTAAGAAAATGAAACATATAAGTGTGGGACAATCGTTTAGAAAAATTGTCATTCTGAACAATTTGCATTGTATGAGATATGCCTTGTTGACTTAGCAGGGCAGTATAGTCTTTCACGCATAGAGGCGATGGGGTGTTTGAAGGATGTGTTATATTCTACATATCACCTTTCCGGTTTATGTGCATCGAACGTAAAGCAAGGTAGCTTCCATTAATTCTTAAAGGCGTTCAAGTAGGGAAAAATATCGTAATTCTATATTTGTATGAAATACCGTGAGTGGAAGTGACTTTGGACACGCAGGGTAACTTTGGGACATTCGAAAAAAAATCCCAAATATGACTGCTTTCGAAAAGACAGTTCAGTCTAAGGTAAGTGGGGTTCACGTCTCGTCGATAACAAGGTCATTTGAGACTGAGCGACACAACTTACTACAATGACTTGGGACGGATCTAGATTTTCCTTCGCCCAGGGCAAGAACTGTGACTTGCTCCCTCCTCCCTCCTCTCCCTCCGCCATTCTGACCAATCAACCCAACAGTAATAAACGTATCTTGCATACGTTGTTTTGCGCTCGCGTAAATAACAGTATAAACTGTTAGTAGAAATAGGCCTTCATAAAACCTGTAATTACTAGCAACTATTAGCAGTGTTTTAAGAGTGCACTATATTTATAATATTGTATGGTGTTGAAGGTTAGTAAAAATACAAAACTTTTAAAAGGCTATGTATTGGTAGATATTGTATATGTTTTACACTCATTTACTTTTCATTCCCAAATAAAAATTTTCGGCACCACCAACGCCCTTTTAACCCGGCGCCCGTGAAAGTCAGCACCCTTCCCCTCCCATAGATCTTCCCCTGGCAATGACAGGAGCTAGGAGAGAAGTTGGCAATGGCCTTTGTTAAGGGACATTCGCAGCATTCGCCTGGAGCGATTTCAGGAAACCATGTAAAATCTAAATCTGGATTGCCGGAGCCGGGCATCGAACCCACGTCCTCCCGAATGCGAGTCCAATGTGTTACCATTGCGCCATCTTGCTCGGTTTGTAAAGAAATTTTATTGCGAAAAAATACAAATAATAAACTTCGACAAGAAATAAAATCAATATTTTACATGCGGTTGGCACACATTGAAATAAATATTGTGCACTGAGGGAAAGAATTGTTTCATTAAACTAAATATATTTGTTTGGGTAATGTTTGCTTCAGCTAAACAATATTTTGTTGGTAAGACCAAGCTTGGAGTCCTCCAAACAAATTTAATTATTACCCTCGACCAAATTATTCATTTAAACGCTCTTTGTTTGTGCCAAACGTACATTTGGTTACTATAGGACGTCGAATAAATATTTTGTGTAAACAAACAACTTGTTACAACTTGTCAACAAAATAATATTGTTAGTTATAAGTGATGTGCTTTGAACCAACAATTTTTTTTTCGATGGACTAAATGATTTTGTTGGCGATACTAAATCTATTTGGCTGACTTGCGGAAGATGGCCGTCTGACATACGTCAGCGACAAGATGGCGAACACTGTATACCTCAACTTTCAAAATGTAAGCTTGTACGACAAGAAGGACGTCTAAACTGTTAATCAGCATAACTCTAGTATCTTAATCTTAGCTATAACAATTACAAAGTGGTTAATTCGAGCGATCACATAAGAAAATGCTACAAACATGAAAAACACCGCAGCTGCACGACTCGTTCTTTGTGCTGCGGTGCACGGTACCCCTTTGGTAATATTATTTGACGTCGTTTACCTTTTCGCAGACGGAAGACAAACAGTGTTTGAAAATGAAGCAGTACAATAGTAATTTAATATTAGGCCCAACTATTCCTATACAAATAACAATCTCGCTGTCACAGAAGCACTCGTAGCTCAGTTGGAGCCGACCCCCCGTAGCTCGGTTGGTTGTGCGACCGACTTGGATACGAGGGGTTCTGGGTTCGATTCCCAGGTCTGGCTGGGTGTAAAATTTGTGTTTGTCCGTTAGCGTCTTTTCAATTGTCAGAGTCACCACATACTGTCACAACTGGGGAATTGTCAAATTCTAAATTGCTGTAAAGGGGGGATGTTTGGCTCGTTGGCGATGTTGAGACCTCGCCAAGGAGCCTAACATTAAAAAAAAAAAAAAAAAAAAAAAAAAAAAAAAAAAAAAAAAAAAAAAAAAAAAAAAATGGTTAGGTCATGAATAGAAAGAGGAAAGTGATGGGATAATGGATAAAATCCCGGTCCGACCATAGGTTTTGGTTTTAGGTCTTAAAATTTCAGAAATATTTTAAGTTCATAAAATACAATTTTTTTTAGTTCTTAAAATATTGCATGTTAATTTGATATGTCCAATGAAATATTTTTACGACCAACTAAATATTTGGTACTGCTAACAAAATTCGTTATTTGCCTCAAACAAAACGAGGGTACAAAATAATTTGGTACGAGCAAACAAATATTAATTTGCCCCTATACAAACCATTGATTTGGTTGATTCAAACAAATTTTGTTCGCACCAACAAATTTTTTTCTCAGTGTGCGTTAAATTCCCCCGCGCTTACGGTAGTGTAAGTTTTGTAGACGTTACTTGAGAGAACATTACCTCATACAAAATAATGTTAGCTTAGCCAGTTTTACCACAACATGCATTTATAATTCCAAATTTGCATGTCTCTCGTCCTTATAAGCCGCAAAAACCAATGAATACAGTGAAGTGAAAAAAATCATATTAAAATGCCATGCTACGGGCTACTACATGACACACAAAATTCCATTACGAAATATGTTTGTAATTTAAACAAAAGCTGAACATTTAAATTTTTTGCTGTTTATAACATTTTCTTTAAATACAAAAAAAAAATCTTGAAGTAAAGTTGTACGTATGCAACTTTTGACTTTTAAATGCTAAATTTTTAGGTTTAAAATTAAACTTCTGGTATTCTATAGTAATACAAAACTCACCAACATGAACCAAGATATTCAGTAACGGCACGTAATGACCCACATCTATTATAGGTAAATCCATATCCTCTGTAGTAAGACTACAGATTATTTCATATAGCTATCCTTTGCATGCATTTTATAATGAATTATTAAATTTTAGGTTTCCGTACAGTGTCACCAGCAAAATCGTTTATTGGAATATAAATAAGTTATTTTATTTGCTTATTTAAATTACTTTGTTTACGTGTAAAATAGTTCTCATGAGATTAGCTTTGCTCGTGTTTAACTAATAATTTTATAAAGAATGAATATACTTTCAAAGTAATAACACTTTTGTACTATGTCAAGGACATCTAAAAGACATATTTAACAAGTGCTAAAATGGTATTTCTTTATGCCTCCTTAAATAAGGTTCTTACACTGACTATTAGAAATTACACTGTCAACCACACAAAGTTATCTAAAGAATTTTTTTCTCTTGGAACGAGTTGGAGGATGAGTTAGAAATTGTGAAACTTTTGGCAAGAATTTGTATCTGAACTAAGATGCATCCTTGTATGTATATATCTGAACACCTAATTCATTACAATTTGAGTTGGGTGGACTGTATTCATAAGACCTTATGTTTTAGTCTTTAAATTTTAATCCAGCATCCTAACTACCCTATTTCTATATATATATAAAAATGAAAGCTGACTGATTGACTGACTGACTGACTGACATATCAAACTGCAGACCAAACCGCTGAACCTAGAATCGTGAATGTTTTTGTGGGGGTTCCCCTCAGGTCGTAGGCGAGCACTAAGAATC
>PNEQ01050627.1:23049-49570 GCA_003012365.1 Medauroidea extradentata
GAAATGTGTTTCCGAAGAAACGTCGATAGAGCTCGAACCCGACGGCCTATCATCGTGATTTTTACTTTAATAGGAAACTCGTAAAAATGCATATTGGCCATTTTAAGGATTTTTCGAAGTTCAACATTTAAGGGGCTGAAAAGACCTTAAATGTGTTTCCAATCAACTATCGATATCTATCGAACCCTTCGGGATAGAGCGTTGATATTCACTTCAAAATATTGCTTACGTAAATACCCAAAAAGTAGTCTTAGGTTTTTTTTAAATTCGACCCCCAGGCAGTAAAATGCGGCAAAATATGTTTTTAATGAATCGTCTTTATCTTTGAAACACAATTGGCTATCGTCCTGATTTTAACTTTAATTGATTACTTTTACAAATGTCTATGACAGGACTCAAAAGACGTTTCGAAATTCGTTATTTAAAGGGGTGAAAATACGTGAAATGTGTTTTCGATTATCCTTACATATCTATCGAATCAATCGAGATACCAAAGTACTCTGTGCTTTAAATTGGTGCTTTTGTAAATATCCCAAGTACCATTTAAAATATATGTTCCGAATTCGGCCCTAAACTGGTTAAAAAAGGGATAATATGAGTTTTCGACTCACATTCGACATATATCGATCCCATAGTTTTTTATATAGAGACGTGAATTTTGTTTAGGATTGATGCTTATTTAATTACCTAAAAAGCAATTTTAGGTATTTTCGAAATTCGCCACCTAAGGACGTGAAAAGGGGTGAAAAGTGTTGAAAAGCGTTTTCAATTAATCGTCGATATATCTTGAACCCAGCGGGCTAATGTTGTGTTTTTTACGTCCACGAGATACCAATAAATTATTCTAAAACGTGATTAAAGGGTTTTTCGAAATTTACTCTCTTAAGTGGTGAAAAGACCTTGAACGTGTTTTAGATAAATCCTCGATATCTATCGAACCCGTCGAGATATATAATTAATTTTTGCTTCATGACGATGATTACAGAAATTATCGCAAAATTGTTTTCAGATTTTTCGAAATTCGATTTCTCAATACTGTGCAGGGGTGATATGTGTTTTTTTTTTTTTTGTTTTTTTTTTTTAGTGAATGACCGATTTTGATTCGACTAAACGGCTAGCGATGTGATTTACACTTCAGTTGGATACTTATACAAATGTCTAAGACGTAAATTAAAAATATTTCGAAATTCGACACCCAAAAGGGTGAAAAAGTACAAAATTTCTATCTAACCAGTAGCGATATTGAGGTGTTGTTCGCGTCAGAGTGACGCTTACGTAAATATTAAAAATATGTATGGAATTTTTTTTCTTTATAAGAAACGTGATTATTAAGAATAAAACTATGTTGGTCAATATTCAAGGCAGACGATCCGAAAAGCAGGAACGAGCAGTGAGAAACAACCTATACAGGAGTTTCACTCTACAGCAACCTATCGAGACGTGGTGTTGTACAACCTCTATGAGCACAGGACACAGATATTTTATTTTTTTTAATAAAATTTTACTTTCACGAATTATTTCGACTTTACGTGACGCAGTTGTTTGTTACTCAGGTCTAAATTCCGGGAGGTTCTGGCCTCGAATTCCGTTAAAAGCTGCGTGCGAACGTTCAGTTCTGACACACAAAAACTACAAGCCAGATCGAATTAGTGCAATTTACATGTAGTCTATAAAAGGGGTAAAATTTCATTTCGCTTTTCACTTAGGTTCCTCTACAATATCAGCTGACATATCGTCGGTATACTGCCAAAACTGATTAAGTCATAAATTCTATTTCGTTTGAAAACAGTATTAAATTGTAGATATTAACAAAAATGTGGTATGTTACTATACTGTGACACAACAGTAAAAAAACGACGAATAGACTTTAAACTTGGGCAATTGTTCCCGAACAACACATACATATTCCTAGCATTTTTATAATTTTATCTCATTTTGACTTTGTCACTTTTGGCAGTAAACCGACGGTAAATAATCTCACTATTCTCAAGTGTGAGGCACCAAATATGTTTCCGCGAAACATTTACTCACTGAAACTTCGTAATGGCAATGAAGTTCATGAGAATATTTTGTAAATATATAATTGAGGGCACCGTCACCAGTGGTTGTGCACAGGGTAAATAGATTTTTTTTTCATTCGATTAACCTCTTACCTTTGGTGTCTGTAACTACCCCACAACGTCAAATAGGCAGGGCTATAAATAAGGCCCAGGCGAAGTCGCTGTTAGTGGCAGGGACAAACTTAAGACTGCTTTTCGCGTGGACAGCTATAGCTACTTATCCTTCTGCAGAATTAGTTCAACTAGCCGCTTGGACATTCTAACACTTGATGACTAAGTACCAATCTGGTGTGCAAAGAGGTTTTTCAATTAAAGTAAATATTATCAGTTACGAATAATACTCGCGAGCAAAGCCGCGGGTGACTGCTAGTATTTAATATAGGCTAATTACTACATTCTTATTAATGCCAAACAAACACTCATCACCCCTTGCCACTCTCTGATTTCCAAGGTACCAGTGTTCGTAAATGACAAGCAGTGTTTTATTACTACTTTTATGGAAATGTATTCGGTGACCAAATAACAATACAGAAGTATCATTTTGAAGTTTAACACATTGTTTTATAGTTATGTGATTTGGATTCGGTTGGTATTTTCCTACAAAAGAGAGTCTGATTTAGACTTTTGTAGCCACTGTGTAGGGCTCGAAAATCATTATTCTAATATGTGCTGGAAACCTACTCTAAACAGTGTGCTACTTTCGTATACATAAAAATGTTATTCTAGTTTTATTTTATCGTAAAAAAAGGAATAAATTCGACACCCTGCAACACATTTCAATACGACATTTAACTACTGAAATAAAAGTAATGCAATTATTAAAAGATACACTAGAATTACCAAGTATCTTGTAATGTGACCCCTTTAGAACATTATATGTGGGGTGTGTTATAAATTTACTTTGAAAAGGAACTATGCGGCTACACTTTAAGTTAGTAACCAAAGCACTACAGTCCAATGTTTATATATTTATGCTGAAATGTTTCAGCATTTACCACGATATTTGCAGGATATCATGTAAAATAATATTGCAGGTATTCGTCAGAATTCTAAAGACAACCTGTAATTGTGAGTTAACACATTAATTTTAAGAATTTGGAACGGTTTTTAATCACATAAATATTACTCACGAAAGTGTAGCCACGCACACCAACAAACGTGAACAGAAAAGACAAAACACCCATCACTGCCAGACACAAATCAGTTAATTAGAACAGAAAACTAAAAGTATTTAAAATTGTGTTATTTGTAAAATAATTCATAAATAGCTTTCTATCGAACCATACCAAAATGCAATCTACACTCTAATTTCCTGGAATATTCTTGCACAGAATAGGCATTGTTCCATTTTTAAAAAAATCAATATATTTCATGAAAGACGAATTCTAATATTAAGGCCTGATGTTTGTGTCTCGAATGCAACAGTACGCGGAGCACGTGAAAACTATAGATAAATACCATCTTACATACTGTATTGCAATATTTATGTGATTCACGTGATATTATGCAGTTTTAACCCTTAGTATAAATCGGAGACGTAAAGGCCAATATAAAAATAAATGAAAGGTAACAGCAAAACTATCTTGGTGTTTTTAATTATGTTTAACCGAAATTAATTTCTCAAAATTATCTTATTTATTACATGTAGTGTACTTTACTATATTGCTTTCAGTGCAAAATATTTTTTATTTCTTTTAATATCAGAGAAAGTAGCTACTGTATCTAAGTTCACATACTAACGTAACAGTTACTTGAAATTCTTTAGTACAATTTTCATACTAAAAATTATGCTGTAATTTACTTCACCCCAAACAATATCCGAGTTGAAATGTAGGGCAGAGAAGAGTATCGTCACAAGAAGCTCGGCGTTGTTCAGATTCTTATAATATTTATTTGTACCTTCTTCCCTGAGTAGGGCAGAAGAGCTCTGGCGCAGTGGCTCCATTCAGACTAGGCCGTGCCTCGGCAATCTACGTCACGTTATTAACCAGGCCATGATGTGTTTACTACTGAGGAGTCTGGTATATGGTAATACTTGCCTACCTATTCATCATCGCTGTCTACTGCTGGTCTGGTTCTTCTCGTCTCCGTACTGAACAATGAGATCTCTCTTAACGTCCTCTACAAAATTTTTCATTCCACTCACTTTTCAGTTCCTCAGTTCTTGTCGCTCTCTCACTCTTTTTGTGTTTTGCACCTGCACTTTATAATAGGCAATGTATTATGTTAGTATTACTTATTTATTTTGTATTTTACATGTCCTAGCACAGCGCAAGTCTACTGTAGAAGTACACGAGGGACAGGTGAGTAGGAATCGGCCAGGTTCAGTTTAAGGAAACATCCCAAAATACGCCTGGAGAGATTTAGAAAAACCCTGGAAAACCGAAATCCACATGGTCGGAATCGGGGCTCGAACCTGGATGCTCCCGAATGTAAGTCGAGAGGTTTACCATTGATTAACCACACTCGGTTGGTTATTACCCTACAAATATGGTTAATCCTTTTTAAGTTAAAATATTAGTATATTTTGGTTATATTTTGCAGAAGTGCATGGAAGTATTAATTGTTTTCAGGTCTTTTCAAGATGTTCATCGATCGTCTGGTTTAAAAATATTAACTCCAATTTATTATTCTTCGAAATTTCTCTGATTTTCTTTCTGAAGCCAACAACGCAAACACACATACAGTTCACAAACTGCATGTAAGATCGATGTTTTTATAATAAATATTTCTTGTTTTGACAAAATGTCTGTTCGTCATAAATAATACTAACACGCGTGCTTTAAATAAACTTTAAAATACATTGGCGCTAACAGCAAATGTTGATATTAAAAAAAAGTTATTAGAAATAAAAATATGTCTTAGATAACATGGTTTTCAGAATCACTGTATTCCTTATTATGTTTTACCTAGCATGACATACGTTTGCTTTGCATTTCATTTAAAGGCCTTTATCACTGTGCGTACAAATATGTAAGCATTGACTACGAAAGACCATGGATAAAATCCACCCCTGATAAGTTACGTACTGACACAATTACAGGTAACCTGACTAATACTATTGAAATTAAATAAAATGTTCTGTAAATAGTAGAAATACTCAGTGGCGTAGACTTTCCGATTATTTTAATTTATTTGTACTTATTAATACGTTATGTAAGAAAACTAGCTTGCCGGCTGCGGCTTTGCCTGCGTGAAATTATGTAATGTAAACAGTAACTCTGGATAAAATATGTGATGATGACATTTATCAGCTAGCGTACTCAATAACAGTGAACTATAAATTGTCTTAGCTCTGTAAAAAGCGCGCGCTGTATGCTTGAACGATGTCATAGTAACTCCCATCGCAAAGTCTTGCACGAAATACGAACCCGTAACCCCACCCCTCCCACCCCACAAACTTTATACAATACCTGAGTGAATGCTTAAAGGCAGGCCGTGATAATAATTCTTTCATATGCACAGACTACAGTCCAAAGATGTTTATTTAATAGTAGGTTGACAGAAAGAAACAACTGTTGAATTATTTATCCATGATCATTCTTTTTTTTTTTTTTTGGGAGACTGTGGCATTTTACTGCTTTTCACATCCTTAGTTTTTGAATTTCATAAAATCGTCAATTCGGTTTGTAGATATTTACATAAGATTCATTTTTATCAAAAAAATATCTCGACATCTCAACGGGTATAAGCGGTACAGATGATTATTTGAAAACAAATTTTACTTTTTAACAGCTTTCAAAAAAGAATTTCGAAAAATCCTGGTATTAATTTTTTATAATAACTCAAGATTTATTTTACAGCAAAAACCATTTCAATATTTTCACTGGTTTAGAAGATAAGTGGGATTAATTATAAACACGTTAAATTTTTTATAGAACTTTCAAGTACGAATTTCGAAGAATTCTAAAAATACTTTTTAGATATTTACTTAAGCTTCATTAAAAAAAAAACAACTTACTATCTGAAATGGTTTAGGAGAAATCACAGATTTTTTAAAAATACATTTAACGACTTTTCACCCCTTTAATTTTCGAATTTCGCAAAATCGAAAATTTCGGTAATATGCATTTCTTTGGGCAATATTATGAAGTTAAAAAAATTGTGTAAATGAGATATCAGGGATTTTTGAAAACATATTTCACCCCTTTCAGTCCCTTAATCTCCGAATTTCGAAAAATCCATACTTAGTGGATGCCTACGAGGCAAGGGGAAGCTTCCCTCAAAATGTCATAGTTTTAGGTCAAGCTGTTTGGGCTGTGCGTTCATGAGTGAGTGAGTGAGCTTTAAATAAAGTCCAGGCGAAGTCACTGTTAGTGGCAGGGACAAACTTTAGACTGCTTTTCGCGCGGACAGCTATAGCTACTTATCCTGCTGCATATTTAGTTCAACTAGCCGCTTGGACATTCTAACACTTGATGAATGAAGTACCAATCTTGTGTACAAAGAGGTTTATCAGATAAAGTTAATGCTATCAGTTACGAATAATTTTATAGAACAAAGCCACGGGAGACTGCTAGTTAGTATATAAAGAATTGTCAGCAAAACATGAAAAACAATTGTAGAATTTTGTGTTTTATTTTAACTTTACACTGTTGGCCTATCCTTACTATTTAAATGATTAGTTTTTACGTACTTATATTTCTTACAATTTACTTAAACTTCAGTTAATTTTTTGTTCACACTATATGTAATGGTTAGAGGCCTGAAAAATTCGCGGGTTCAATGACCTGTAGGCTGGCCTCCAATAATATTTGTGAAATCATGCAGACAGCAGCTGTTTATTAGCTGCTTGCTGACACAGTGGAATGAGCCTGTATTCAGCCACAGTTTATATTGGCTCAGCTACTTCAAGAAGTGTCGAGTATGTCAACGGACAATTGTAAAAGCGATACAGACCTATAGTTGCTGGAACTCTAGCTTGCGCCTAAAAGAAAACGCGATTTTTTCAGGTCTCTAATAATGGTGTTACAGACCCCTTTTAAAGTCGACAGTTTTAGTACGGCAGTGTAGCTAGCCCGTATCTGGAGCTCCTTTGCAGACACTAACTGAATTTGTAGAGAACCAAATAAAACTCAAGTTTCATTATAGTTAATCATACGGACACACCTAAGTAGACAGTGTCAAAACTGATTAACTGCACCTGGCCTCACAAAAATAGCACTTCTTAGAAAAATTGGTTTCAAGCAGAAGTTTGGTTAACGGGTTATCTGGAAGAGCTTGGGATTTTTGTTTGCAGTGGCCGGGGCGAATTCAAAGTCTGAACCTTCTTGTACACCTCCGGGATGAATTAAAACGACAACGCGCTCACGTGATCCTGCTCCAACCACTCTCAAGGTCCTTGAAGATGCTGTTGTTGCGGAATGGTTTATTATTATAGATGATGGTTTATCGCGGGAAAACTTGACTGTTTAGTGGGTTTCAACGTACGTTCAGGCAACCAAGAGGCTTTTTGGCTTTCTACTGTACATGGAGCTGTTACCCTATTTGACATAGCCAATTAGAATCCCGCTGTTGTAATTTTTAATGTCTGTTATTGGTCTGCAAACGTCTACGTTATATCAGATGTACATCACCCAATCATTCATGTTGCGAGAAACTACAGAGTTTTCAAGGGTATGTTAGTACAAAACGTTTAGGCGATATACCGTCATCTCTAATTATCATACTTCTATAACGCGTCATGTGACACATTAGATCCGTGACTGCTCTTACGGAAGCGGTAATTAGTGCAAGGTAGTGTTGTACTAGATTTTAAGTTGCAATAAGCAATTTTTCTTAATGTTTAAGTGTACCGTCAAGAGGGTTACTTTATGCGCTGCAAATGACTTTGTATCACTTACGATATTTTTCACTCATAAAACCCAAAGATAAAATTTTGTGAGCAGCACAATGTCACCCCACTGTCACAATGTAACTTTGTCTCAATAGACTTTTTCAATGATTAACGGTGTTGTATGATTAAACAGTGATCAACAAATACTTGTCGTACCCATACATCTAAATAATTCAGGTTAGAATTGATTTGGCAGTAGTTTTGGAATAGGTGAGATTTTTATGGCGCCTAGTGTATACTCGTGGAATAGCCCTTACAGTTGACGACCACGTGGGCTGTTGCACTAGACAAAACGTAAGTGTGTGAGTGTGTGAACAGGTAGAGGTAAAGTTCATATTTTTCCACCTGCTACAGCAACATGAAATCCGTCTGCTCATCCAAGTGCATCAACTCACATCAGTCACAACGATGATTACTCGTGAAAATAGAGCGGAACCGTGTGCCGTCTGCAAGCGAACATTAGACGAACGTGACCAGCTGTAAAAAAGTTCTCTAGTTCACTTGGATCGGTAGCTAACGTAATCTACGGACAATATTCCTCTCCCTCTTTCTGCAGAGACAGAAATTAGGTCTTCCGAGATGTTTGCATGGCTGGAAGTGGAACTCGTAAAAATATATCGTGCGTTTTACACGGCGACCGTAAAATTCGCACAACGATAGAGGGTGCAGTTACGCCAAGAGACACAGGGTAAAGGTGGAGAAGGAGGGGGGAGAGAGAATTGGTGTTGGAGCTGGCAAGTACGGGAGGTGTCATGAACAGAAAAGCAGCACAACGAAGGGAATGTACCGAATCGTGTTTTATTTCATTTCGTAACTACAACCACAAACGATCTGCAGGCATAGAGGCAGTAGTAAATCATAATAATACTAAAAATTATATTAATTTTAATTTGGCTTGAGCACACACACATGTATATATATATATATATATATATATATATATATATATATATATATATATATATACATATATATATTATATATACATACATACATAAACACACATTTTCTTAACATTTCCGTTTAAAAATAAAAGTGTAGTTCCTATGTTCTTGTGTGTCACAAAGAAAGCGGGGTTAATAGCATAAATATAGGGAAACTTTTCATAATTTTATATTCGGATTAATAGTTTCCAGGTTCATAATTTTATGAAAATTTTACTGTTTACAGTAAAATAATAAACCATTCTTTTGCTTGAAAACTATCTTAAATAGTTTAATACAAATTTATTTAATTGGGCAGTGCTAAGCTAGTCAGAATAGAAATCATGTTCGGTGGTGATTCGAAGGAAATTTACTTTATTTAAATGACATGTTGAAGATTAAAATTTACTGTGCTTAAAATCTAACCCATAGAAAATAACTTAATCGCCTTTAGAAATTAGAAAGTTAACATAGACGAATTTAGCCATTATTACGTATTGAAAAATCTATTTTAACTGTTGTGTTTTGCATTAGAATATTAAAACTACAAAATATTACTATGTTTAATATATTGTTTTTATTTATTGAAAACTGAGAAAAGTTTTCCAAACTAATAACAGTTATTTTACTAAGATCTGCGTTATATGTTATTAGCTTAGAATTACCTATTTCTTTTGAACTAATTTCTGCAAGACATTTTTAATCAATACATTTTCATCTTTAAAATGTCACTGTGCTGAAACTGTATCAAAGAAGAATATCTGGACTTAAGTACCTAATAAATAATAACGCCATCAAATAAAATTGTATCCAGTACCTAAATGACGCATTTCAGATATATTGTAACCTATGGGAACATATCATTATTTTGGCAAACAGATTTCACATTGCCGTATAGACGTAACCGTGTTGTTTCAACGACGTAAGTACAAATATAACTGTAATGCTGGCATGTGTGTAAAAGAATGTTCTGGAATTAGTGGTCGTAAATATGACGGATAGCAGAAAACACAGAAAAAAAATTTTCTTCTGAACATTTGTTTGAAATAATGTCAACTTGCAAATTTTAAGGGACCAACAGTGTTGAACAGATCTGAATTGTGCGCGCTCAACTGTGTCTGTCCAATGGCTGAGAGGATGAGCTAGCGCGGCCGAGTGAGAAGTATATGCTTTGCAGGCTGTATGTAGGCTTCCAGGTGCGGTTAAGAGTATACACGTGGTACAAAATAATAATTTTCATTTTGCACTTAATAGTGTTCGTTTTATGGACGTTAATTGTGCCTACACTTTACACTTGTGAACATTTTGTAGATTTCATAGTTTTCCCATAGCGGCATGTCAAAGTCAGAATTCGCAACTTACGGGAACATAGGAATAAAAAAACAAGTGACTTACTTAAATTAAAAAATTTACAATAAAATTTGATACTGTGGGCCATATGTTTATATGTTTAAAACACTTAACAAAGTAATTTTGTCTTCTTTATAGAATTGACAAGAATGAAGTAAATAGTCATCATTTTCAGATTTTAAAATATTACAAATCATTAATATTATGCGTTTTAAATATTTAAGCATGTGTCCAATAATATTTATTTTCAGTGCAAATTACACACTTTGAGTAAGTCATATGATTTTTGCTATTGCTTTGTTCCTGCAACTTACAAATGTTGCCTTTATCATGTCGCTATGGGAAGAATATGAGTGCTAAAAATAGTTTACGTACGGAAAATGTAGCCAAAAGGACACGTCAATAAAACTAACACTATACCGTACAAATACAAAATTATGAATTTTTGCTACGTGAACACCCTTAAGACAGTAAAACATGTCTCATCTTCATATGCGCCTAGAAAACTGCAGCCCTCAATATACCAGTTCCACTCGGCTGCACTCAGCCATTCTATCATCAGCTGTGACTGACACCTCGGAGCACGCGTAATTCATATCTGCTCACTTAAACTTGCTCCTGAATCTGTGCACTGTGTCATTTCCAGGCCAATGTCCACTATAACAATTTTTCGTTCTCCACAATACATGTGTATTACGACCAAGGAGCATATAAAGGACAGTGTTGGCACTCCCAGGCTAAGGGCTTGTTCCCGAGTTTTTTTTTTTTTTTGTCGGACTGGTGCCAATAACTCACATATTTTTTAACCAAAAGTTTTGAAAAAATTGAGTTAATGTGCAATCACACGATGCACAATACTGTGAACGCGTTTTTAAAATAATGTACCATTCGCCAGCAAAACAATAATTTCCTTCATTTTTGCTTATTTTCACGACGAAAAACGTGGTACTTTGGGTAATGAAATCTAAAAAACCGTTCAATATAATTCTACAAAAAAATTCAGCTACAAATTATAACATATAAGTGTCAAAACTGTGTAGCAAAATTTTGATATGAGTATTAAGTAGCAATAAAAAAATATTTTCGAAATCACTGCAAAACTCCGAAACAAGACCTTAAGCCTCGCGTCTTATTTTCTAGGCCGTTTTGGCCTCACTAACGATTATATGTTGCCAATCACCCAGCTCGAAATCGTACTGGAAATCGCCTGCTTAATTTTATATTTATTTAATAAAACACTATCAAAGAAAACAAATAAAATACGATATTTTGTTACACCATGTTATATCAAGATGCTGGTTATCTTTATTTCCGAATAGTTCCAGTTTAACAATGTTTGAAGAGAATTTAGTTTTGCCCCTGCAAAGCAACATCGTTAGCTGCGTATGTAACGCTATTAATTTTTTTAAATTATAATAATACAAGACATTTATTGGGAGCTTTAGATGTATATACATGTATGTGTTAGTAATTTATTAGAATATATCAACTGTAGTACGAGTTTGTAAAATATATTTTGGGGAAATCTTTTGGTTATAGTGTCCGCAACATTACACTCAAAATTTTACTACACGCATTTTTTTAGCTGTACATTCAATACATCGGACAAATATAGCAATCAACGGCACTCGAGATACATAAAACACTAAACTCTCTCATTCAAAATCACATTTCAAAGAAATTACAACTTGAAGAACACAGATTTTCACAACACGCACGTGGTACGGACAAAAATCAATAAAATTGAACGATCAGGTTGACAAACCCAACGAGTAAAAACTTCCATCGAGCTAAATTTTTAAATGTAAACTGTATGTTACATTATAATGTTACTATTTTACACTTATATTTATAAATGTAACACAATCGTGCACATTAATTACAGAAACTTTGACAAATATAGGTTTCCAATTTATTTTGTTGTATTTTTCGGAGCCATCACGAAGTTGGTAATACACAATCGTTAGTGCTCAAATAAGAGGTCGTAGGCCCTATCTAGTGTCACCCCCCGGATTACGACCACTAAATGCAGAACAGACCGTATAGAGGGATACGAGAAAACACACACGTTTTTTCCATCTTGAGCTTGGTAACCATGTATGAGAGAAGTCTTGGGTAAAGAAAAGGCCAGCATTCCTTTGACACAAGCCCGTCAACCACCCGGTTCTGTAAACTTAGTATTGTGAGACGATATTGGGCCTTAGAGAGTAGCAACTAGAGCAAGGTAAACTTGGTGTTTGTGAGAAAACCCGCTGGCGGATGGCAACGTCCACCAAATTTATTCGGAACGATCTTACCCTTATTACCGTGGCTAACGTTTATGGCACGATTTATCTGCCAAAAATTGTAATGGAAACACTTTTTTTACCTTCTTGCATTCAAAAAAATTAAACTGCAAGCAGATATTACATACTAAGACAGTCTTTTGGACGAAAAGTTACACAAGTCCAATTTTTAAGAAGACGAAAATAAGCTTTGTTGATCTGCTCTTATGAAAAATGGCACACCACCGTCTGTAAATGTCAATATTTTTCCTGCTGCAAGGTTTCCAGAAGACATACGCATATTTTTGGCATGCTACAGTACGAAAATCTGCACTATTTAGCAATTTTAGAAGGCTTAGCTGCAGTATTATAAAATGGGCAGTGCTTTAAATTTTACATATAAAACTGTCTTTGTCACAGATGTTTTTAATTTTTATATCCCATGTACGTTAATATCGCTCAAACCATTGCAATTATATTTTTTTCGTACAGTCTGACCATGTAAGTGTAAAATATATATTAGAGTTCATAAACACGATATAATATCCATGTCAAACTAGAAAAAAAGCACACTTATTACCTACTAATACTATCCCGTATGTTAAAAGTAGTTGTTTGAATCACGTACAGCAAAGAAATTTCTAATATTCACCAATTCGCTCACATTATTGTCACAAATAATTTATTTTTATGTTATTTGATCTAGTATAAAACATATTTTTACTAAACATTTTAGTAGCATGAAATGTTTTATCTGTGGTGTACTACTAATACATGTTTTTTTTTTTTTTTTTTTAGATCGACTTGAATTCATACCTGAATAAAACTAGTTGTTTAGCCTAAGTATTTAGAATTGCGTAAACAAGACACTCAAACTATGTTTCACACAGTAAAGAGCCCTAAATTCATTGATATTTAACTACATATTTCTTAAAACACAAATAACGTATTGCGTAGTATTATTACTGTCACAGAGTTTTATTTTCTTTAAATAATCGTGATTGCTGTCTTTGTTTAATGTTGTTAAATACCGCAATACCAACAAAATGTATTTTGCAATAGTATGATGGAAACCATCCTACTGTGACGTAGAAAAAATTGTTTTCTTAGGTGTGTGTCTAATGCTGAAACATGAAACAGGTTTTTTTAACACACGAAAATATTTTCAATGCGTGATTATTATGATAAGTTGACATTACGTTTTGGAGGAATGAAACTTACTGTTTACATATATATACCGGTCAAAGTTATATGTTAACAACCGTGCAGTTTTAATACAAAATACCAACTTAGTATGCATAAATTACCATGAACGCTTCTGAATACAATTATTTAGTTCTAGAGGTTGGAAAATTTCGCATATTCGATAAACCTGCATGTTACAATCCATTCTCCTATGCATATTCAAGCCCCGACAATTTGTCCACTAACTGCTACTCAGTGGAGGAGCAGACAATGAACGAATAGACAGGGCTTGAGTATGTATAGGACAATGGATTTTAACATGCAGGTTATTGAATACGCGGAATTTTCCCGTCTCTAAAAATAACTAAGTGTTTCCATTGTTGCTCTCAGTGATAAATTTTTGGGAACGTTAGAATCACTACGCAGTGTTAATCACTGTCACTTCTTTACGAGCAGTGCAAATATTTAAGTGGATTAAATTTTAAAAAATAATAATTGTTACCTTTAAAAGTTCTGGATTTACCGTTTATACACAACTTAAGTACAGCATTTAATACATTTAAAAGCTGTTCAAAAAACCCTTAAAATATACCTGATACTTTCGATATTTCACAAGCATTGAAATGACTTATCGGTGAGGAATATAGCATTAAATATTGAAATTAAATAATCGACATTACTTCACGTCGATAATGAATTGGTTGGCCTGGGAGAGTTTCCGCGTGGATCCTGTTTCAAACTAATAACCATTATTCACCTGCGACATTAATTCCGCTACCATGTTAGGCGAAAGGCATTAAAGAGGAGCAGTGGCTAAGTGCTAATTAAAATTTTATTCATTACTACCTCATGTCCCCTTCATTAAAATAGAGGGTAAGATAATAATTACGACCTACGAAAACAAAATTGTATACAACTACGGCAAAATGTGTGAATTGTATTCATGCACGTTCATTATTCCATCGTTACTTCCTATTTTCCTTAAATGTGAACGTGTTTAAAGACTTTTATTTGCACATATTCAATAAATATATAATGTGCTTGTCGTTCGACTTATAATACTAGGTAGCTTTCGATACTGTGCAGGAATATTTAGTCATTTGTTAATTTATTAAGCATACTACTGTGACGTAGAAAAGATGTATTCTCGTAACTATCCTTTTTTTTTTCATAGTATTATTTATTTTGCTAGAAAAGAACATAAATATGAGCGAAATAACATTAAAAAAACCTATGCCAGTGATACACTAGTTACAAACAAACATCTGTTTGGTGTATACATATTCAGTATGACCAGTACAATATGTTTCAATACGAAGTCATTTGTAATTCATCCGATAACTGTGGCTCTGACCTACAAAATACACACCAAACTGTGTATTTTTTACGTAACTATAAGATTTTCTCAATGTTGTCGGAGTTTTTAGTTGTAAAGTACTAATACAGTGTAGTTTTCATTAGTCATAACAAATATTTCTTTATATTACTTCAAGTACTATTTGTGGTCATTGAAATAATATACAAATATAAAAATACGAGATTCAAAGTGTACTCGCATAGAGTGTACTTAGGTAGTAACATACCTAGTTTGTATATTCAAATGTTCATAAATGTAATTGAAGTTAATTTGTGTAAACCCTTTATAAACGCCTTTCAAAATAGTCAGATGTTGCAAAGTTATGTTACTTGTTTCGAACGAATGTATTATATATGGAGGATAATATAATCACCGCGACAAACCTATAGGATGTGCAATTACTGTCAGAGAACGTATGTTCACTGACGCCTCGTTTCGGCGCAGCGATGACCATTTTTAAAAATTATGTATCTCCTGTTTGGTAGGCAATTACCGTCGCCCAGGACAGCCACGAGTTGTATACCTTCCAGGATGCAGTTCTTTTATCTTTATTTTTTTATTTGGTAGTTTGTAGAGGCAAGATTATTTCGTGTATTAATTCTAGGTCAGGTTGGATGCCAATAATGTATACTTCACTCATCCTACTGTGATTTGACGACACATATTTTAACACATCTATGACGACTGCAAGCCGGTGATAAATAAGGAAACAATTCGTGGTGGTAACACGTGCTACGGTTTGAAGCCAATGGATATTTGACTTTGGCCAGTGTGTGTATAGGTCTGAGAAGTCTAGGCTGTGGCCAGATTAACACGCGAAATACTCGTGCCTCTAGTTATTCGACTTCTCGACAGTATTGTCAGTAGAGGCGGCTACACACAAATTCACACAAACACAGGAACGAGGAAAGACAGTAAACGTTACAACACTGATGCATCGCCTGACGGACAGTCCCGAAGATGACAGCAGTGGTTTGATACACATTGCAATATGCCATCCTTCGTCCGTAAAGGACACTACGTTTGCCCACGATCTCTGTATCAGGTCCTTACGTTCACTACACACACATGACTGCATTAAAACCA
Source organism: Medauroidea extradentata (assembly GCA_003012365.1). Taxonomy (NCBI): domain Eukaryota; kingdom Metazoa; phylum Arthropoda; class Insecta; order Phasmatodea; family Phasmatidae; genus Medauroidea; species Medauroidea extradentata. The sequence continues at coordinate 39,111 of PNEQ01050627.1, forward strand.
AAGTGGGTTAAGTGATGGGCTACGTATCTGAGTCTCTGCGTATATTTGAGGTGTCCATATCCACACACGCGGAACTATGCCACAACAAAGCGTGGCGTACAAACGGAAACTCTCTGAACATCCGTTCTCTGACAAAATTTGTTCCTCATTTCATGGCCTTTGAATTCCTAGAGCTTTCTCGTAATAATCATTTATTGTATGGTATTACTTATTTGGCTAGAAAAGAACATAAATATGAGCGAAAGAACATTAAAGAAACCTACGCCAGTGATACACTACTTACAAACACACATCTGTTTGGTGTATACATATTCAGGATGACCCAACGCAGACGTATTATATGCACATCACGCGAGTCCTGGGCTGACTTGGAGACGACAATGCTAGCGGTAGAATGTCATACGCACAATTTGGCAACACGTTACTTAAAACGTCCCTTCTGTATTTCACGTCAAAGTTTTATGTTACGTACGTTACGTCTAGTAAATGTAAAATCATGTTTGGAAGCCTAGAGGTTTAAACACACGCCCGTAATACAATGGTCATAACAGTGGTGGGAAAAAAATATATCTGTGTAGCGCAAATGGTAACTGAATCCGTACTATGTTGCCACATTGTGCACGTAAAATGCCATCACTCATCGTACAATATTTTGCCACAAACATTTTCTTTTCCGCTGGAAACATTATACTGCCGTTTCGGGAATCCTTGTACATTGAGAAGCCGTCAGTAACGTTTCATAGCTGCAGAGATGTGTTCTATTTTCCTAATTTTCCTAATATGATGGAATATATGTCGCGCTGTACAGCAATTCATTGATGAGGAATGCAGCTTGTATCACTTGTGTAAGGAGTATCCAAACTTGCAATGTCCAACTCTCAGTTTGTTGAGGGTTGACCATGAGTTTTAATGCTAGTTCGCCTGCTCATGTTACACCCTCAGCAGCGCTCAGTAAATGAGTACCTATTAACAGTCGGGTAGTTTTGGATAATATAGGTACACAAGTAGGTCTATACAGTAAACTGAGACGTAATGTATATTTACTTCAGTATGTTCACCTGTCTTTCGTAGTAAAGTATCGTGGCAACAAAGACATCCTAGCCCTAGATATCCCCGAAGTTTGAGGTGCTTAATCAGGGGTACGTGTGAAGGTGAGTACGTTTCTAGGGAAAGAGGTCGTAAAGTACATTCTACAGAGAAAACACTATAGCTGGAGTTAAAGACTTGGACGTGAAAAGTGCAAGAACGGTCGGGTTAATTTTTGGAAAAGCGTGCCAAAACTGTCCGAATTAATTCAGTATACTATAAAAAACATAAAGTGAAGTTTCCATAACGGAAATTGAAATCACATCCTTTCAAACGACTGTCCAGAATGTGTTTTTTTCCTTTGCAATTCGTCAACATAATGTCTAAAAAACTGCCAATTTTATATGTTTGGTCATGCATTTTATTTTGAAAAAGCGTTATCATTGAAGTTTTCCTGAAGCTTGGCAAAGTGGTTAAGGAGTGTGTTCTTGTTAAGGTGAGTCCTGGCAGAATAAGACTCCTCTATTTGAGGTGTCGGAGCAGTGCCACGCTCTATTATCCGAAGGTAGTCTTTGAGAGCCACTCCATAAGGGAAGATGATGTTGCTCAGGGGCTCGAGCGACGGTGATTTCTATGCTGGGAAGGGTTCCCTCAGTATCTGGCACTAGCCGAAGCTTCTGTGACCTCTTTGCTTGATAACCTCTCACTACCGTGTCAACCTGCGACCTCCTTGTGGCGCCACTGGATCTTCGAACCGTTGTTGGCTCAGGCATGCTTGCCCTATGCATTATCGTGCCTCCAGACTAGGAAAGGGATAGCTACCCTGATGGATCCACTGGTAGATGGCACCAAGGTGAATCCACGAGGTGGGAGTTAGCTATCAGACCTTTGGGGCCCAAAAGTCTGAATATTCACTGTGAAAAAACTCGGATAATGGAATAGCCACCCAGAGCATGTGTAAAAGCACACAACCGATTAAAGTGAGTCAGAGCACAAAACCCATCACTGCCATGGAAATTAGGTGGTACTACAGGAGACCAGATGAGCCCCAATCACGGTAAGGTTCTCTCCCGTGTCTTGTCTGGGTTAGACTCGTAGTGGTGGTGGTTGCCCATATGCTGGGTAGACTCTGAGAGGACCCCTCCTCAATGACGGGTCAACGAGTTGGCTCCTTAAGTGCCCGGGAGCAGGTCTGGGAAGTCTGCTAGAGTTGTGAATAGCATCTTGACTGTAAGCAAGAGGCAGCTGAGTAGAAGGCCTCTGAAGGGGGGAGTATGACGTATGGCGAGTCCTTGGGAGTGGTCTTCCCTAGGTTCTTCTTGTCAGCCAGTCCCCCCGCCCCTTTTGAAAGTTGGATTCGAGGTGCATTGTAGTCCTCAGCTTGGGAATTTAGCGGTCCCAACTTCATGTTAACCTGGTCCAATGCGTCTGGAGGAAGCATGATCTCCCTATGGCAGGGGTAGGCTTTGGTATGTCGACTGCTGTACCCAATGTGAATAGGTGCGGTGACTGGCCTTACTTAAAACTGACAAAAGGTAATAGAAAACACACATGCTTGGCCAATCTCCAGCATTGCCAACTAGTTCCAGACTTTTCTAATTAATCGATTCCTCATTCTTCAGATTTCGTTTTCTTTGTAAGAATAGGTGAACTTGTATGAATCAAACCATATTACTTTCTTTTTTTCTTCACATAATGTACCTACTTTACGGTCTTTCTTTCTTTACGTACTAACAAGGTAAGTAAGTGGGCTTCACGTCTCGTCGACAGCGAGGCCATTACAGACGGTGACACATAACTTGGTACAACAGCAGGAGCTGGGAGAAGAGTCAGCAATGGCCTTCGTTAAGCATCCCAACATTCACCTGGAACGGTTTCGGGAAACAATGGGAAACCGGAGCCGGATATCGAACCTGCGTCCACCCGAATGCGAGTCAAATGTGTTACCGTCACGCCACGTTGCTTGTTCCCTTAATGACAGTAACAATAATATCGTGTTCGTAGTTTTTATGTCAATAATGCTGTCACGCTTTTCAAATTACGTATTAAAGAACCACATTCTTTAATTCTTCTCAAAATGGTTATAAATCACAAATTACTAGTAGATGTGTTTTGTTCAGCTTACACTTGCCAATTGTCACTTTACTCTGGTCGTGTTTGTAAAACAGGACCTAAGAGATAAATTTATTGTTTCAGCATCAAAAACTTTTAACAGTTTTTTTCAGGAAAACATAGTGTTGTACAGAATACTATTCTTATTTTTTGTGAAAATAATTTGGCACCATCTTGTTTTAGAGTCTTGTAAACACATCTGCAGTTCTATTTCGTAGCCAGCTATTGGATGTTTTTAACTTGCACCATTTTGGGGTTCTACTTGCATATTACAGACAGTTGGTATCGCAGTAAAACTATTCTCATCGACAAAATAAAATGAACTGTGCCTCTGCACAAAATAAACACTGTCAATAACCACGAAACATAGCTGCATATTTGCACGTAAGGCACCGAAACCCAGTTACAGTTTATATTGTTCTAAGAACAATCCAAGCTGCACCAGAATCCAAAATACGTTTTAAGTCCCAATTAACAAAGAATGTTTTTCGTACCACACTAAGATTAGTTAGTACGTGTTGCTGGGCCACTCGAGTTACATCAGTAAACAGCAGAGTTAAACCAAAGCATTGCGCAATTATTCTTCGTAGGTCGCCCGCCACCGCACACGGGTCACATCAGTCAAAACCCGCTTGTCCATCCAACCACAGATTAGCATCACGGCAACACTCCATGTTTCCCAAATACCATTATGTTTCCAGCGGCCATACTGTCTGGTCAGGTGACACGTTCCACCCCTTCCCTCGCGATCTCCATGTTCCAGTCGCGTGGATTCTGCTTGCTGCTTGTACCGGACAGCCAACCTCCAATCCACGAAACAGTGCCGTTTTTGCACGCTTTAAACCATGGCACGACAGCCGATGCTGAATTGTCTGCCGCGTCGTACATCACGCAGAACATGCTGGTCGTTTAGTCAGCCATTGTATGCACGTGCGGCAGACACTGTAATTCTACGTGCCATTAAATATGAAACCGGTGATGATTGAAATGTGTTTCTTTTGATTTAAAACAAATTGCGCATTATAACAAGGAAAAAATATTTTAAAAAAATATCTTGTACGAGTACCGTTAGCAGGTACACCCACAAGCTTCATTTGTCGGTTAAGCAAGTAAAAAGTCATCCTAACAATATGTACAGCCTAACGTGTAAACAAATACTAAGAGCAGAACCCATTATTTAAATTGAACATATAACACTAGTATATAATACATAATAGATCAAATTATTTACATGCATCATTATATGGAATAGAGTAGTTGATGACCAATTATATCACTTACCTAAGCCGTCATACTATTTTACTTAAATAGTCATCAATATTTCCCTCAGTACAAACAAATCTTTTACAACAAGTACTACTATCATTTATAATTAACCCTATGTCGTGCTAGCTTAATTAACATATGATTAATATTATACGAATCAGCACGCATAAGTAGTGAAAAACTAAGCTTGGTGTAAATAACGGAAGCTGCGGTATGCCAAAAAAAGGGTAACTTGTATACTAGTTACAGCCACTTACATGTATTGTGCTGGAATAAAGTGCGTATGCTAATTCGACATGCTGTAAAAACAAAGAAAATAAAGAATCAAATTTGCTTTGAATGTATAAAAAAGTGCAAAGCATTTTTTAATTGAGTTGGTCTAAATGTTATTGGCGAGGCTTACGACCGTATTACAACCGTACGGGCATAGGTTGGAATCCCAATATGTTCGCTTATGTTATTTCCAAAATTATTTTACGTATTTTTTTTTTACAGTTACTGTACCCAAAAAATTATTTTCAATTTCCTTTTCACGAGATGTTACAGTTCCAAAGCTATATCGTTTAATGTCATAAGTAAATTGTAATATATATATATGTGTGTGTGTATATTGTTAAATAACAACATTAAAAAAAGTATACGTTATTTCTTTGGAAAGTTGATTATACTTGTTTTGTGAAAGTACAAACTAATACGGCGATAAAGTGCATTTTTGTGAAAAGAGTTTTCTTGATAATGTTTGTATTTTTTTAAATTATGTTTTTGACTCTGTAACTCTACTGTGCGAATAATGTAGGAGCGAGGGGAGTAGTTGCGCATGCGTCAACATCCTGATAGGCGAACCCATACTTTGAATTACCAGCATAATTACCTAGGAGGACATATTTTATCCAAGTAACCCATGTGAGCCATCCATTTTAACGTTAACTGTAACAAAAATTCGAGGAGAGGCTACCACAAACATTCCTAAATTTCATAATAAATTTACAGCGCAAAAAAGCTGCGATCTTAAGTGAACTAGATATCTGTCAGCTTGAATTTTTAGTTCTTCTTGTAACTTTTGAGAATATTGTAGTCGTTCGAATAAAATTATTAATTTATTTTAAATATCTTACGCTCTTGCGGCCGATGTCACCACATGTTCAGGCGTTGGTTCAGTGGAACATCATCACTATGAAGCAGATCTGGGAGTACAGTACGCAGAAACTGCCTGTACCGATCTCCGGTTAGTCTCTGTGGTAGGAAGTGTGGTCCAATTATGCGGTCTCCGAGCAGTCCGGCCCAGACGTTCAACGAAAAACGTTGCTGATGTCGTGACACGTGTGTCACATTAGGATTGACATCGGCCCAAATGTGACAGTTATGGAAGTTGAAAATGCCGTCACGGGTAAACCTTGAACCTGCTTACAAACAGGGAGTTCAAAGTACACTGTTGTTGCATCCGTTGGCAGAAATTCTCTCTAGGAGGGAAGTCTGCATTGTTGAGAGCTTGCACACGCTGGAGATGATACGAATACAGTAATTTCCGATGTAAAATCTGCCACACACTCATATGACTCATAGTACACGCTCCTGGATAGCAATCCTCCTTGAAGTACTCGGACGTTCGTGTACAATGTCTAACACCCTTTCCTCAACATCAAGTGTTATGGATCTAGGTCTACCTTCTCGTACATGACGTGCGAAACTCCCACTTCCTCGAAGGCGCTGATGTAACCTTGTAAATGTACGCCTGTTGGGCTGCCTGCGGCGAGGAAAAGCTTCTTCATACAATTGTGCAGCCTGAAGTGTACTGCCATTAGCTTTGCCATACATGAAGTGCATGTCAGCTTACTCTTCATTAGTTTAACCTCCGTCCATTGTGCCTTTACTTCCGAAACTGATTGTCTGTACGGCACAGTGTATGTAGGGATGTAGATAACATCTTAGGTTAAGTGTTCTAGCCACACGTTTGAGGGGTAGGAAAACGACAGTTACGGCCCTGAAGCTAAAATCTTCAAATTGATATTTTCTGGTCAGCTATTTATCGTTACAAAATAATTAATTTATTGAGGTTGCAACAACTGAATAAATCCCTATAAAGCTTTAGCTGCAACTTGGCATGCCATAAATTTTCATACATTCACTGAATCAGAAGTTATCAAAACTAAACGGATAAAAATAATATAGTAGGGATAAATAAATCCCACTGAAGAAAGCAATAATTAGCACACTACTGAATATAGTTGCGCTCGCAATAACCACGTAAATATGAACAACACATAATTGTAAACATATAAACAATGGGTAAGAGGTGAGTTCAAGGGCGGGGTTAACACACTCTGAGAAGCAGACGTTCATCCTGAGACCAAGTAGGTGCCTGCGAGATGTCATGAAATGAAACCCTGCAAATGGAGCAGCGACAGAAAGCAAGGGCACGAAAACGGGAGCACCCGGAGAAAACTTGCCGGCCAACGATAACGTCCACCACGTTTATCACATATATAAAATCTAGGACCAACTCCGCAGGTAGTCGAGCCCGGATCGACAAGCTGGGAGGTGAATTGTGCGCCCACTATACCTCCGTGGTTCCCACTACACTAAGGGGCCTCCCTAGATAGGCTGTGTTCGTGTGAGGCAGAAGCGGTAAAAATGTCGTTGACCGACCTATGTAATACATTATCGCCTCTCTGCGCAAGCCACTCAGATGTCATGCAGTGCTTTACTATTATCCTTTTCCCTATATGACTTTAAACGGTTACCACATTATTTTATTTCTGGCTAGCATAGTTCAAAGGCTAACGCCTGTTTCTATAGTTCTATTTTTAAAATCCGGTTGTTATTTTTACACATACGACAGTCTGAAAAACCCATTTTTGGCCAATTTCGAGGGCCCCTAAATTATGTTTTAAATAAACGTGCCGAAATTTTGAAACTATAGCGACATAGTTTCAAGAATGTGTTCTTTTCGTAGATATGCGCCTAAAGTAGTTTCGTAAAAAAATTATTAAAAGCAATATTCTTAAGAGACCTCCCTACGTGAACTTCAAATACGTTGCAACGCGCATTACATAAGTTTATATACTAAAAGAACACACACTTCAAAATATGTCACTATCTTTATAAAATTCGGCACGTTTATTAGGAAAATCTTTCTCGGGGAGCCTCAAAACTGCTAAAATTACTTCTTTTTTTTTTTAAAGCGAAACTGCAGTACCTGGAAAAATAACCGCCGGATTCGAAAAACACAACAGAAACGAGCACTGCACTTTGAACTACGCTGCCTACAGATAAAAATAATCTGAGCGCTTAAAGTCTCACAAGAAAAGTTAAATAGTAAAGCACTGCACGCCAGTTGAGTGGTTTGCGCAGAGAGGCGATTGTAGGTTACATAAGCAGGTCAGCTGCACCCTTAACACTCCATCCATTTTCTGTCTCACACACACACAAACGCAGCCTATCTAGGGAGGGCCCGTAATTCACAATATGCTATAAAGTTGCCTTAGCAATAACCTTGCTCTCAAAATAATGAATTAACAAAATTTGTTGTATTTTTTAAAAATGTATTTCCTAATCAGAGTATAAGTCACGTTTATATTAACCAAACAATTTGATCGTAAATGAAGACAAGCCCAAAAAAAAGGCAATCCTTGGCCGAATTTCAACAAACTTTTTTAATATACGTAATTCCGGTTACATTGATGAACGATTTGTCTTGTCACGCAGAAAGTATTCCTTTTATATTCAATTGAGGTACATAACATAGACCTTAGGAGCAACGTTTGCTTATATAATGAGTGTGTGTATATATATATATTATATACACATACACACACACACACGTTTGTCGTGTGGAGTTACCCTTTCCCAATTGTTACTTACAAAAAAAACCTCGTTTTCGTTTAGTTAGTTTGTTATATCAACTTTTTCGAGAAAAGCACGTGAGTAAAATTGTAATCATGAATAACGATCATCTAGTTGCAAGGACGCTAAGTGAAAGCATCAGGGGACTAACTACGGAAATTAAGATCATGATAGATAGCATAAACAATTATTCGTTTTCAGGGTCGTTTTCCATTCCACCCGCTAACTCGACGCCATGTGCCCCCCGCACGGCTTCCACCCCCTACACTCTCTCGCCATCCTAACCTGCAGCCAATAGAGAAGCGCGCCGCCATGGCTTGCACTCATGCAAAATATACGGCGTGCCTAATCATCATGAGAGCTGGTGGATTAATTAATACGTAATCCCGCGCTACGCGTGTTGCGGTCAGGCCTGCAATGGCGCCGCGTGACGGGTTGTTGTGGAAGGGTTGGTAGTGGTGGTAGAGAAATAGTGGAGGGGGGAGCCATGGGTGGCTTATGACGACTCAGCGAACATCCTGGTTTAACATTCGCGCTTGCCAGCGTGTTTTCCGCGGTTACCCACGTCCGTGGGATGCAGAACAAAAAAAAAAAAAAAGTTTAATTCCCAACCCATAACACGACGGGGCTAACTGATTCCAATAACAAGGCTGGGGTAGGAAATTGGGGACTAGCGTGCCGAGGTGAACTTGTCATTACAAACGTAAGGCATAAGAAAATAAAGAATTTTTTTTTATTGTTTTTGTCGAAACAGAGCGCGTTCGTGCTTCGCTATTCACCGAGGGCAGAATGGGGAGGTTTGTTGGCGGGGATAATCCTGCTTAACCACACACACGGTCCCCTGGAAACCACCCCGACAATTACCTTTGTAGTGCCCCGGCATTGTGCGTCGTTGCTACGACATGCGAATACACCACGTTAGCAGTTCGTAATAATGGGACAGATAAATCGGTCGCCGTACTACTCGTCACCGCTGTTACATCTGATGAAACAGTACATGTTGTCTTTTTTTACTGGGCATTTACAACCGCGAAGGTATCAATACAGCCTTGTAATCCTCTAAGCTTATGTAATCTTTCCAGAGACTGTGATCGGCGTACGCATAGTTTAATTAACGCCTCTGACATGTAACGTTTTGTTCTCCACGATGAGTTTTTGTTTCGGTTATAGGGAAATAAATACACATTGACATGCAAAATCCACGCTAACATTTGATAGCAGACTAAACTTCACTTTCCTATGTATAACAGAGCATAATCTGCGATTCCATTGGCCACGAACTTACGTGTGTTACGTCTTTACAGATATTGGCCTCTACCGTGTAAGCATTCTCCGTGGCATGTCACGACAATATCAGCCAGCGGAGACGTGGAACTAGCCTATAGTCACTTGGAGTCTAGTCAGCTGTCAGAAAATAACGCGAATTTTGCATGTCTCTATGGCATTGCATGTTTTGCTTGGCAAAGTTGCTAGCGTATATCGTACTGAGTTGCATGATTAAAGTACTTAGAGAAGGGAGTGATATATAAAGAAGAACTGAATTATTCAATTGAGATCCATACGTTTTTGAGATTCAGCACAGAAAAACTACAAAACAACAATCCTTGGTAATTTTACTAACCAAATTTGTGAGCAACCATTTACCCGAAATGAAAAATTTGTTAAGCGTGATCTCTTGCGCCGCTATTAAATGTACGATATAACAATCTCACTTGATTCCGGCAAAACAGCTGTCTCGCAACAGACCGCCTGGCAGCTGGCTGGCGAGGATAGTTCACTTCGTGGCATCATTACCAGTTCATGGTTGCCAGCCCTTAGTACTCCTGACCGAGTATCTATACAGCACTCTAACTTGCGCAACACATCCAGGCCCAGTAAACACTCATCTTCGATGTCGGCTATGTACACATCGTGTTCAGTGTAGAGGTCACCCAACTTCAATTGTACCTTCCTCTTCTCCTTCACGGGCGTAGTCTCACCGGTCACGGTCGTCAGAAAGCTTTGTCTGAACTTATGTCTGAACTTATGTCCATGTGTTTGCTGTTGAGAAGGTCCTAAGATGTTCGGTCTGACAACAGTAATGGTTGATCCAGTGTCTACAACCATGTGGCAAGAAACATTATCCAGACTGCCCTCCACTAGGATTGCATTACCCTCTTGTTTCACTGAGCGTACTCGATGAAATACTGGGGCCTTATGTTCTGCCATCAGTG
>PNEQ01050628.1:0-49459 GCA_003012365.1 Medauroidea extradentata
TTCATCATGTTTCGGATATGCTTTTAGTCACGTAGGCCACCCTCGAAGGGTTAAGACGCAGTTGGGACAGGTATCTATGACGTAGGTTCGGCGGGTTTCCCACTATGAGCCACCCGGGCTTTGAGTCATCGGCCAGCCCTCAAGGTGTTACGAAACAGCCGCCGACTACTGGCCTCCAGGAACATGGCACGCAACAATAGTTTTGTTTGCCATTTGTGCTACAAAGTCGACGAATGTGACTCTGAGGACTTAACTGTTGTGACAGTGAATAAAACTGTGAATAAAATATTTTATAAAAACATTGTAAATTAATTGTGCATGCCAGTAATTGTGCAAATACCCGCCGATAAATATCATGTCCCTGCCAAGAACTGTAATTTTCACAAATTTTTTTCGAAAAATTTAAACAAATATTTCTTAATTGAAAATATATTTCGGACAGGTGTCAATAGATGTAAAAAACATTGCTTAATATAATGTAAATTTGGTTTTGTTTATAAAAATTCAAATGAGTCCATAAAGTTTAAAGAACTAAAAATGTGCACCTAGCCCAGCCAACAATTGTCACTTTCGCCCTATATAACTTCAAAACATTTCTTCAATGGCACTACTTCACTTGTATACAGCACTGATAAAATAACATAAGTTTTGTGATGGAATTTTTACCGACATCTAGCGGACCTAATGGTTAGGCTAGGTGGCGTTACCATCGAGGATGATAATTAACCATGGAAAGAAGTTTCTGTCGCTGTAAATAGAAATTTTGGAATATTTATGTTAAAGAGAGAATTTTATCTACAGAAGCATTGCCAACTGCCGTCACAGACAGTGCGTTGCCGCAAAATTTTTTGCGTACTCGGACAAGATAGCGAAACTCGCAAACGAGGACAGTCACGAAATCGCTATCTAAACCACGATGCATCGCAAAGTTACGTGTAGTCGCAAACTAGCGACGCGAGGTCATAACAGACCCACATGGCTTAAGAGACAAAAATATGCTACACATGCCACTAAGATTTTACGAATTTGATCTTAGCCTCGTATGCATCGATAAACCTGTCCCGAAGCATATGAGGAAGCTATAAATTGTGTTCAGTCCTCATGGTAGATAAAGGCAATAAATATGAACTCGTAAACTTGAAAGGAAACCACACCTTGATTGAAATCTAAAAACTTTTTGGTGCAACTCATATTGATTCAAAATGGGTGTTTAAGATCAAGAGAGATGACAAAGGAACTTTATCTACAAGGAAAGACTGGTAGTTCGGAGTTTCCAGTGTAAATTTACATGCATAAGATATGAAATCAGTCTTCATCAAAGTTTCGCATATTTTTTCAGAATACTCGTTGCTATATTTATCACTGCGGCCAAAAGAGAATTTTGTTAACCTGACAAATGGTTTGAGTTAATGTTCTGTTTATAACCAACGTCTGCTGAGCGGCCAATGTGTTTACTAGATGATCACAGGAATAACCTACGATACTTTTGCTGTCAATAGATCATATTGTATAAATTTGGTAGTTAACCAATTTTCGTGGTGTCGTTGTGTCAATATATTTTGACATTTAATTTAGGTATCGCAAAGGAATTTAATTGATAGAGTCTATCCTATTTTAAGAAAGCATCTTGGGCAGGTAACTCCATTGCCAGGCTGTAATTTTTCACTTATAAACGTTTCCGTCAGACAAAATATGTTAGACGCACTCGTCCATAGAAACACTTCGCTCTAATAAATCACAGATGAAATATTTTACAATTTTCCTACAATCAGTGTATTCGAATAGCAGTGGTTGGAACGGAGATAGTTCGTATTTAAGGTAAGGGATTAGATATCCTACTGTTTCGCGATGCTTTTACTCCTCATAAACAGTTTATTTATGTTCACAGGAACTGCATATCTATGTATGTTGATACATGGTCGTATGCACGAAATAGGTTATATTTTGTCAGACCTCTAAAATGTTGTGTTTCCTAGAATCCTTCGCTGTAGGAATTTTCTGGATTCAGACTCCCCTCCCCCTCCTAAACACCTCTCAAGTTTCCAAAGAATCGTGGTTTACCTGAGCATTAGAGGCAACCCTAATTGTGATAGAGATAATGTATGTCAGTGTGTACATAAAACGGATTGTGGTTTGCCAAGCATGTTATAAACTATTGTGCGTCTATTTTTTCAGAATGTAGCATCCATTTTCGAATCTCAGCAGATTACTTTGACGGCAATGAGGAAACTCCACAAAAGTTTCCAATGCCTTCACACATTCTCAGAGTTCTAGGAAGTGAAAGCACCCACTTATCAAGTGTACCTTTAATTTTTACCTCGACCTCTTGTAAGATCTCAAAAATTTAACATGGTATGCATGGGTTGCGGTTCTACAGCCATATTGCTGCAGGTACCACTCTAAAATTCGTCACTTCTCGTGATTGTGCAGTAACCTCTAATAACGAGCAATCTTGGTTTTGTACTGGAATTTTTGGTTCAGGTGCTGCAGTTTGTTAACATAAAAATGTGAACTTTTGCTTTCGTTTGCGTGGACTGCAGTGTTCTATGAGGCAGGTACGAATGGCACCTAAGTGCCATGAGGTCTGTGATTGGCTGACAGCATATCCGAACTGTCATAGCACCTCTCTCCTTATGGTATACCCCTGTCTTCTTTTAAAGCATACCCCTGTAGCCTCTCCTGCCTCCTCTCTTTCCTTGTGACGTACCATTCTAGCCTACCCCACTTAATGGCCACACACATCTTTTTCTCCTCTCTGCATCACATCTGAAAAAATCGCACCTGTTCTCTGCGTTTCGTGCTAGAGGATATGTACCTTTAAAGTTATTAATTTCTATAAAATAAAATCGTATTCTCATAATATAACTAATGAAGTTCTCTAAAATCAGTATGTCAAATACAAAAGGTGTCTCTTACAAAGTCGATATCTTACCACTGCATGAAACTCACTCAGGTGTAAATCGTCAGTGTGGTGCAATGGTTAGAGCTTCTGCCTGGCAATTATAATGTCGTGGGTTCGAATCCCAATTTCTTCGAAAAAATTTTCAGGGTACTAAATAGTGCGTCAGAATCTCGAGGAAACAGAATAAATACGGAATCCGTTGTATTTCTGGAAAATGGAGTGCTGGTAGCTTAAAGAAATTTAATTTTTTTGCGGAAAACAGATTGTCCGTAATTTTACAGAGGGTTCCGTTATCAAGAAATTCTGAGTGTCCGTTACTTTACGAAGATTTCTGGATAACTTTTTGCCTCCCTTTTCCATAATTTCACGGATTTTTTTTCTAACAGTGTACCAGAATCGTATATTTTTGCCTATAAAATTATATAACTAAAATTGTCGGGAAAGATAATTTCTCCCCAACATTTCGTTAAAGATTAATAAAAGTTTACAGCAAAAGAAATTTGTACGAACTTCAAAAACTGTCCCGTCTTATTGGCCTAGGGCCCTGAAAAGATTATCGCTTCAATTCTAAGGGTTCGTCGTTAATATTTGTTTCTGTGTGTAATATGTGCGAAGTTTCAGTTACGTGAGTGATAAATGTGAGAAAAACCTTTTTAAATTAACAAACTACTTGCTAATGGAAAAAATCCTAGATTTTTTTAAAAGAAAGGCTCCGTGAATCAATGCAAATACGGCAACAGCAGAAGAAGTTCTCTTACAGAATTTGAAAAACCAATCCATTTTTAAATGTTTTCTTGAGAGGCTTGAAGTTTTTTTGTCACTTCGCTTAAACTACAGCACTCTTTGGAATAAACTTACTCTTTGTAATATCACCACGCAAAGAAGTCGACAGGGTTCAGTCAGGGGACCTTGGAGGCCAGGGTTTTGGCTCGCAGCGACCAAAACATTTTACCGGGTATTTTCGAGTAAATTAATACCGAATAAGACTAGTGCAAATGAGTGATTGTACCTCACTCTACCCACATTCTCTTGAAAACGTATAAACCTCGTTTAGGTTAATACGTGAAATTGCATTAAATTAATTTGTTTATGTGGTAAGAACGGGTATAGCATGAACTATGATGAGTTATAAACGTGTGCCGTAACTCAATTGTCAGTAAACGAATTGTATTTATGTCAAATGCAATATTTACTGCAACGCCGCGTGACAACACAAGACGTACTCGGTGTGGTTTACACAAGACAAGACCTAAAACGGTTTAATGACAGAAGTACAGTTTATGTATTCAGTGTTTATTTCTATGTATTGTGTACAGTATTATACACTTGGCAAAAAATAAGTAAGTTCATTTAATTTAAAAGGTACAACCAAGTCTCGACGTCTGTTCAGTTCTCTGTGTTTTTGCTGTTCCGCTGTGCGACCACCCCGCCTGTTAAAGCGACTTAGCCAATAGGCGAACTCAAGGCACCCGTAATTGGCCGATAATTAGAGAGGTGGGCGGGATCGTGCAAAATGTGATAAAAGATAGCATCACAGCAGGCTGCGATTATCAAGGGCTCTCACTAGAAACGTAAAAGTATTGGGAGGAAAAAGAATTTTTAATAGAAATATATATTATTTTCCAGACTTGCGCAGCCAGAATGCTCCACCGCCAGTCTGTAAGAGCCAGGTTTGCTTAAACGCTGTTATATCCTCTCTCTTTAAATGTTGTATGAGGATCTATTATTATTTATTGAAACACCGACAGTTTATGTCCTTGGATACTTCGGAACCCTGAACTTGTTCCGTCAGTCCCACGATAGATGATATGCTATACTGAGTATCGTTATAAAACTTTTAACCACGACCTCCCGCGAATATCGCACTCTTAGTGACAGTCGCGGCCAGAATCAGTTCTATATGCGGCTTCTCGCGAATTCCCGCGAATCGACCCGCGTCCACTCTTCGTGAAGGTTGCGACAGAAGTCGGTTTTCTCCACGGCTTCCACAAACGTCCGCGGTGGCTCCAAATATACGCGGCTTACTATAATTGACCGCGATGGCTCCCCGTGACACGTCAACCCTTCGTGGAGGCTGCCGCATAAGTCCCTCTATATACGCGGCTTGCTACAATCGCCCGCGGTGGCTCCGCGAGATGCACCCACACTTCGTGGAGGTCGCCGTCGAAGTCCCCTTAACTTCCCTTCGCGCCTACATCGCAAAACTCTCCTAGGACCGCCCCCATTTAAACTTTCAGCCAATCGCGTCTCTCGTGGGTGACGACGACAACAAACCCTGCCATTCCTCCGTATCAATTTATTGCATCTTTTTTTAAATAAACACACATTAACATTAATATCTATTTGAATATATTTACAAAATTTTATAAAATTCTGATGACTAATTACAAAGTTAATATTAAATTGCACAGCAGGGGGGTGGGCGTAGCCACGCCTCTAGGTGTCCTAATTTTCAGCATCCACGCCGCGTGTCCCTCGTCGGCTCAAGGCTGTTCGCTCGCTTTCACCCCATGTTTTCCTAACTTTCCCTCCCCTGCTGTTTTAAGCGTCAATTTGCCGTGACACAATGCCACAATCCTCGGGTCATACTGCGCCTCTCGCCAGTACTCAAAACTAAATCAAACATTAATTACTTTAAACAAAATTTTACAATTGAGACACATAAAACAAACAATCCTAATCACAATGCAATTTCAACTGGCTTTCTACGACTATTCTAACCTAATTTACAGTATTTACAAAATATATGTGTAATTTATTTACATTTAAAGGCTATATGCCGGTTACAACGCATTCAAACTATTAGCTCGGTAGGTTCACTTTTTGGATGCGTACGAACTTTATTCGGTTGACATTTAAAACCAAAATATAATATTCTTGGCTGGATCTGAAAATATATAATTAATTCGTAGTAAGTTATCAGTCCAGAATTTGGATTAAAATGTCATAAACTCAAACATAACACTAAAACATCGTAAAAATAAATTAAATGTGCTGTCTTCACTCCTATCAACTCGTTGACAAGTGCCAGTTAAATCTTGGTTATTAACTTAAAATTCTGCAATCATGCATGCGTTAACAACGAGTAGATTTTCCGAGTTAGCTTTAAGTAATCGGAACAATTAAACTATAATTTTTTTTTTCATTCGGTGAAAATCTCAAAACATATTGTACTTGGCAGGCGGCGGCAAACGAAAAACACTGTCAAATTTCGTCATACGCGTGTTAGCCAATAAAAACGTGTTTTCAGTGTTTGCGGTGGCGTTTGAAAATAGGTCATTTTTAAAGCTCAATAACGTGAAAATTAAAGTGCGCACGGAATTATTACTTTATGTGGTTGCATTTGGTGCGAAAATATGTCGGTAGAATCATGTAAATATTATATTATGTTTCTAGGTACTAGCCCATTCCACGGAAAAATCATTTTAATTTGAATCCATGCATCCATCATGCGTGCGTAGCATAAAATAGTTCTTTCTGTAGAACGGGAGCTGGGATATAATCCAGATGCAAAAAAAAAAATATAGTAACGGTTCGTCAGATAGGAGCCAGGGAACATTGACGATGTTACGGCCACCATCTTAGTTGACGTCACGACCACTATCTTGTAACCCGACAACCACCGCCATATTGAATTTGACCATCAACTTTTCCCTTCAAATTTCCCTTTTCCCTCAGAATTTCCCTTTTTCTCCTCAAAATTTACTTTTTCCTTAAAATTCCCTTTTCCTCTAAAAGTTTTACCTTTTTACCTGGTTTTAAATTTAAAATTCACATGGGTCGCCCCTGGATGCTCAAAAGAGCTAGATGGGCCGGGGGTTATGAGGCAGATAAATCTGCACCCACAAAGCGTCTAGATAACTCCGATGATTATGTAGTAAGCCTCAAGCCTGGTTACTGATCATCAGCATAAATGTCAATTGGTATAATTAATAATTATTTTATTTATTTCTAGAATTTTATTTTATTATTTAATTTCAACATGAATACTTGAAGTCATAATGGTTATTACTAAAATCCCAAGCGTTTCATTTCAGCAATAGCAGAACGATTTCCCAGTAAATTCAGTCTATTGAAATTAGGGATTTTCTCCAAATATTCCGAAAAATTTTCAATGTTCCATTCCGACCAAATGTTACACACATTTAATTAATTAAAATCATATTAAGAGTGAACATATTTAACCAAATAATAGCTTATTTGAGAGAGATGTCTTACCCAGAAAGCTCCATTGACAGTAGCTTCTCTGACCATTTTTAACACGCATTTTCAAAGTGTAGGTTTCCTCGTCCCATGTAAAATCAACGGAAATTTCGTTACATATATTTTTTTTAATTTTAAAAAATTATGTTATAACACTTTATTTTAAATGTTAATGGTAACAACGGTATTATTTTAACCTGACTCACAACTTAGCTACACTCGAACGATTTCCAATTAATTTAATCAAAATTGTGGTTTCCTATGAGTTTTCCGAGGATTTTTCGATTTCACGTTCCCCGTGGGTTTTCTTCAAGTTTACCGAGAATTTTTCGATTTTGCAAATCCGCAAAAACGTTCCTCCGATTCTCTCGAGAAATTTTCGATTTTGCATTCCAACGAAACGCCGCTAGAAAAACATCGTTCTACCCCCGACGAAGACACTAGTTAAAAAATTCCGGTCATCATCAGACATCTACCACTTTCACTGAAACAATGACGTGATGTTTTATAATTATACAAATACATCATTATGTACCCCCTCTTTTACCCTCATATCGTCAGTAATACTAATCTTTGCCTTTCTCTCTCTCTCTCACACACTGAGTCAGTTACACTCACTCCCTTCCTTGCTGAGCCAGCACATACATGTCTTACATTATGGCGCAATGCTGTGTACGTGTCTTTAGGAATGTTTCTCGCAAGCACACCTGCGTCGTATATCTGGCCATGAACTTATGCTCGTTATAATGTGTCAGGGGACAGCTTGGCCTATTCTACCAACTACATGTTATTGTCTAAAATATTATAGATAAATAATAAAATGCAACTAAAAATTAAATCAATTAAATAATAAATGTAATCAACCAGATTATTTTCTAACCTACTTTCACTTCTGCACATTTAATGTAAAATGTACGTACAGAACTAACAAAATGATCATGCATATTTATTTAGATTCTTGTACTCCTCTAACATACAGGATAAACAAAAAAAAATTTTTCTTTTCATTATAATTTAAATACTTATTACCGTTTATAATCAATAAACTACCACATTAAAATATATAAGTTATGAAACTTTCCAAATATTTAGAATCTTCTTACAAATATGCTATGACACGTTAATAAACATTCTACAGAATTAAAAATAATATAACCATTTGTACATTACTCAAAAGCGAACAACTCAATGTAAAACAGAAATGTCGTACGTAACTCTGCAAAAATCACTGAAATGCTGTGATTATATTCATTGTTTATCTCCATTGGGTTGTCGGTCACATTATCTACATCGCAATATTCTGTTCTGATAGCTGGTGTGGTGTCGAGAGCAACGACGTTGTCTGCTTCTCACAATGCATTTCCGTCAGCTTCAGTACAATTGAATAACACATTCGGACGTAGACGCCTGCATCGCTGCCGGTGGTCGCCGGTTAGATTCTGTAGCTGGCTGCACAGGCATTCGAAAGTTACACAACTACCATTGCCGAAGGTGTCAGGACAGGTGTATATGGATGACGAATTATTCTGCACAAAATGATTCCATGATACAAAAGTGTAATTTCGAGCACCACACGAGGGCGCATCTTAGCTGCCAAGTACAGGCAAAATGGTCGTCTACACCAATTTTCAACTCACCAGTATTCCATCCCAATTACAAGTCTCGTCTGAAAAATTATACTAGTTCTCAATCACATTTACATTTGGCTTATTATCAGGATAATTTTCAAGGTTAATCTTAGGACTCATTTCAGAAGTAACTTTCACGATTCGTTTTCAGGACTCATTTTTAGTATTCAATTTCAGGATTTATTTCAGTAGTCACTCTCAGTATTCATTTTATAATTTATGTTCAGGATTCAATTCCATTATTCATTTTAGGATTCGGAAATCTTGGATTAGAATAATTTCACGATTCATTTTAGGATGTACTTCAAGGTTTATGCTTACCAGAATTTGTTTGTGTCTACTTAGGATTGCCCCATTTTCAACAGTTCTTAAATAATAAATTATGTTCCCTGGTCATGTAAACATCTTCAGCTTCTTGCATGAAGATCAAAAGTCTGTGTCCGTTCACCAGTTCACTAAGCTCATCGCAAAATTGTTAACATTTGTAAAGGTCTTCCTCCAACTTCATCCGACCCGTCGGAGTTACTTCACTAGAAAGATTCATTAGAAAGCCGGGATAGTCTTCTTTGTCACCTTCATTGTCAGTGATTACTTCATCAGAATGTGTTTTCATCGTATACTCTCTTCGTCTGCAGAATAAACATGATCAAGTATCCTTTACTTAGAGGTCTAATCTTCACTATCATATCAATCTTCAAAGCTTCCTTAATTCTACTGGGATTCTGAAGTTCGTCATCCTCATGCGAGAGTTTAGCAAGTATATTATTCGTACGAGCCGAATCTGCTGCATATTGTATAATACTTTCACATTTCATTCGTACCTCGTCTTTCATGAACGTACTGGTACACAGTGGTGGGTCACGTGAAAACTATGATTCTCCCTGCTCCCACAATTCTTGCAAAGCGGCAGGCAGATAACATGTTGTATTTTGTGATATCGGTAACAAAGTAAACTGATTTTCAGTTGGAGAAATAGTTACACGTTTGCAAGTCCTTAACAAGTTTTAATCAAAATTCTCGTGTCGTCGAGAATTAAAACCGAAAGTGAAGACTGCTGCAGTAATGACATCGTCGATGATATGGCTGCATTTACTTCACTGTCTTTGGTAATTCTTCAGACGTAGTTTCTACACCGAGGAAATGAGCATCGTTTTTCAACGAATTAAAATAAATAATTGTCTTCTAAACCGATATAATATATAAAAAACATTTTATAAAAATTATCAGTGAGAGCAGCATATCTCACATAGGTTCACATTATATATTTTGCTACCATCATATTCTTGCACGTAGTTCGCAAAAGCCACTACAAATGGTGAGAGGAATCCTTTTTATATAAATTTTTATTGCACCAGAGAAGCTACTTTTTATTATATATGTCCAGGGCCGGTTCGAGGAAGCCATTAGATAAAACATCAGACCACGATATGTGCTTATTAGATTTAACTTAAACCTTCAAGAGAAACATGGACATTTATCAGAACACTAAAAAAATATTCGCTTTAAAAAAGCCGTAGTCTTTCTCACAGTTCAGTTCTTGAAGTGAACATTTAATCCATGTTTATTTTCGTATGCCACACAGCAGCTATCACATCGATTACTCTTGTAGAACATGCAGAAAATACAATTACTTCCTAAGTCTCTGCAAATGTTACCTGTCTTATGATTTGAAGTTCCTCACCGAAGAGCGAGAAAGTTTTCCTGTACATATGTTAGCATTAATTTTCACGTTTTCAATGCACGTGAATACTTTGTCACATATATGTTATTGGTTACTCATGTACCCAACACTCTGTTCTTGCTACAACGATGAAACCCATTTCTAGAATCTCAAGTACCATGCATAAAGCTTGCCAGCAATGCAGCTAATGCTGTTAACATTGCCGATGATATACTGTAATCATAACCTAGATAGTCTTGTCACCGTACAGCACGAGAAGCCGTAGCTGGGACTACATTTATACGTCATGTCAATCTTCTGTATTTTAAAACGGCATTTATCTTTATCGCACGAGTTGCCTTGCGACCTGTCATACGACATCTTCCTAAGTGAGGTGTATCTTGTAGGTGGCTATACCACATATCTGGAACACTCTAGTCATGGAGAACAGCCGAGTATACCCATGTTATGATGTGCGCATGCCTGAACTTGTTAGTTAACATATAATGTTCTGCAAACACAATAGAAGTTTTGTACACACATACGTGCTCGGTTTCGCTTGTAGAGTGCTACTAGTGGTTTAAACTTTCAAATTATTACTATATTCGACAACCCATTCTGATGTCATGGTCAACAATACATAATGTTCACTCCATATACTGTAGAGATTTAAATATACCTACATGTTGTTATGTTGAGTTACACATATTCGTATAGGCCTACGAACATCTAGATGGGTATAGTGAGGGTAGGAAGGCTTTACGTCTCGTCGACAGCGAGGTCATTAGAGATGGCGACACACAACTTGACACAAATGACAGGAGCTGCGAGGAAGTGGGCCTCTGCTTTTGTTAAGGAACCATCCCAACATTTGCCTGGAGTGAATTCGGGAAACCATGGAAAACCGAAATCAGGATAGCCGGAGCCAAGTATAAAACTCTGGTCCTCCTGAAAGCTAGTACAACCTGTTACATTAGCGCCACCTCCCTCGATGGGTATAGTAAAGTCTTCATTATGGAAAAGAGGTGTAAGTTATGTGCTAAGAATGAAATATTTGTCCACTACATCAGACAGTAAGCTAAGAACATAGGCTCTTTTTCTCCGTGTGCAGCTGTGCACAAATAGTCACTTTCAGTCCAGTTTCCTCAATTATTTACTTATTACGTCATTTCCGGTGATCATTTTGGATGCCGTCAGGACCGCTATCTTAGATTTCACCTTGACCTTATCCTTTGACCTCACTTCTCAAGCAACATGAGAATTATTTTTTTCTCACCACAAAACTGATGAATTACAAAACCTACTTTGTGTAGTATATAGTAACATGGACATTTGCAAACACGTTCCTATAATACCATGCATAGCATGCAAACTGGGTTTTGTATTTTTCAAGTCCTGTGGTAAGAAAAAAATTATCTCCAGTTGCTTGACAACTCAGATCCAAATTCATATTCAAAGTAAATCCAAGATCGTAATCGTGACGTAAAAAGTAATTAATTTCGGTAACTGGACTAAAACCGATTACATTTCACTATTGCAACGCAAGAAAAACAGACATAGTTCTTAACTTACTGTCTGATGTAGTCAAAGAAATATTTCACGCTTGGCAGACAACTTTCATCTCTCTCCTTGCATGGTCATAAAGATCTAGTTGTTCATAGGTCTGTGCAACTGTATGTACCTGAACATAACTATATGTATATTTACCTCTCTGCGATAGATAAAGTGAACGCGATGTATTGTTGACCATGACATCAGAATGGCCAGCCCTATATAATAAAAAATAGAATGCTTAAACCATTAGCAGCACTAAACAAACGAAACCGAGTTCTCATTTCTGTACAAAGTGAATAGCCTTTCTTATGAGATCTTTGAGTGATTGTTGCTATGATACGCGGTGAAAAGAATGTATGGGTCTGTGAACGTAGGTCTATATCATTGATTATGATTTGTTGATAAAACCTATAAAACATTAAACATGCAATCTACGAAGACAACAAGACAGAAGATCATAAAGAAATGAACCAATGTACTTGATGGAAAAAATGTACATCAGCCATTTTTTTACGATCAACTGTCATGTTGTCATTATTGATGTCATGTTACCACTGTGTACCAATGCGTTCACAGAAGATGAGATAGATCGAACTGTGCAAGTGTTATACATTAAGTAGCAGAGTCGGTTCGTGCAAATAATATACTTGCTAAACTCTCGCATGTGAATGACTAACTTCAAAATAACAATAATAGTAAGGTTGGTTTGAATATTGATAGTAAAGATGAGTGAGTGAGATATTTTTGGTTAGCATTCAACATCGCATCGAGGTCTTTAACGCTGATTATGGAGCAGTACCGGAATGAATGGGCGGAGGAAACGGGAGATCCCCGAGAAAACCCGCCAACCAGTGGCATCGTCCGGTACGATTCCCACATGCGAAAATCCGGGGACCGACCTCGCCGGGAATCGAGCCCGGATCGCCTTGGTGGAGGCGACAGGTCTCACCTTTCAGCCTCCGTGGACCCATATAGTAAAGATGAGACTCATAAGTAAAGGATACTTTCATGTTTCTTCTGCAGACGAAGACAATCAATATACAAAGAAAACCCAATTTGCTGAAGTAATCACTGACAATGTTGGTAACAGAAAAGATTATCCCGCCATTATAATGGATCTCTCCAGTGAGGTGTCTGCGACGGTAGACCTTCACAAATGTACAAATGTTCGAATACCCTAATGAACTGATGAACAGACACAGATTACTAACTTTAATGCAAGAAGCTGTAGATTACACACATGTACATGAACATTATTGGTGCATTCAGGAACTGAAAAATGGCAGCTATGTTAACTAGACATAAATACATCCTAATAATACTGAATACTGAAATTAATCCTAAATAAAATCCTCAAATATGCACTTAAAATTGAATCCTAAATAAAATCCTCAAATATGTACTTAAAATTGAATCCTTAAAATAAGCTGTGAAATAAATCCTGAAATGAATCATGAAAAATAGTATTTAAAATTAATCGTAAAATAATCCTGAATATAAATTCTGGAAATTAATCAGGAAATTAGTCTTGAAATTAAATCCTCTAACAAATTCTGATATTAATCCTGATATTAAGCCAAATGTGAATATGTGCAAGCATGAGCATGTGCTCGTGGCAAGATGTTACCAAACACCGTGCAGTTGTGTTCACGAGAAACACCTACCTTAAGACACATAAACCTTATTGCGCTATACTGCCACACATGTAGGTATGTGCTGACTTATCGAAATATGGTGGGAAAGAGAGAGAGAGGCCATGCCAAATGTTAGCCTAGTGTCGCATCGAACATCGACAACACATGTATGTGCTGACTCAGCAGGAAGGGGAAGGAGTACAGGATGACGAAATGGTATGGTGACTCATCGAGAAGAATGTCACATCACAGTTTAGCATGTGCTGACTCAGAGAGGGAGGGGGATGAACAAAGGTTAATGAAGCCGATAATGGGAGGTGCGATGGAGGTGGTACAGTTGTATGTATGGGTACGACTACACAACATCATGTCAATTACTAAGGTTATATGGTAGAGGCCTAATGCATTTTGTGAATTTTGTAAGTAGCACCCTTGACAGTAATGTAATTTAATAAAAGATTTTACTAAATTTAATTTATCAAATAATTACGTGGGTTTGTTGGGATTCAAAATCACAAAATTCTCGGAAGAATCGAAGAAAACCGACGGTGGAAAGCGAATTCGAAAAATTTTCGGAAGACCCGGAGGAAACATTTTGTGTAGCGTGAAATAAGAAAATTGTAGGTAATTTGGTGGGTATTTTTTACTTAATTGATTTTTTTTTCGTTATTTAATAATAGCTATGATAAGGATCAGCTTTAAGTAATTGCCATTATTAGTATTTACATTTAAATAAAATGTTTTGATAATTATTTTAAAATAATAAAAGCAATTTAAGTATGTAATATCGATGGTCTTTTTGTGGGAAGAGGGAACATACACTACGAGTTTGCATGTAAATAGTGGTGTCAATTGTGCTCGTCTAGTTAACACGTGTCTTTCTTGAAGGGTCTTTTATTACATTTTCATATAAAACAAATTTATAGTTGAATGTGTGTGGGGTTTGCTTGTAATGCAAAATCAAAAAATTCTCGGAAGAATGGGAAGATACCTCTATATTTTAAATTCTATCTACCTCATTTCAACCTTGATGCGTTTATGCTGAATTAGTATTGAATTCTGTGGCCCTTCCAAGATGTGTGTCTGAAAATTCCTTGAGGATATTGGTGTTAGTTCAAAACCCCTTTAAATAATGCATGGTCTGCTAGATATTTTGAAACTAGGTTATTATTTGTAACTCTACAGATAATTATTAGAAAGTTATTTTTTAATGCGCTGCATGTAATCTTCAATATCATATAGACTATTGTTCGTGGCCACATTGAAGATGCAACGTTCATCTGACCGGTTAGTGGGCGTGCTGCTTAATAATGTGTACTATTATTTATTTCCATGTATGTTGTATAATTCATTGAACGTGCACGCAAGTAAGATATTCATAATTTCATATCATTTCTAAGTAATGCTTATTTTATAAACATAATATATGATACAATTTTACTGGCATGAAATAAAAATAGTACTCCTTTCGCAAGAGAATACGTGAAAGTAAAAACTTGTATTTTACGAGAATGTGTTAAATTTGTAACGAATAAAATTATTAAATTAAAATAATTTATTCCTAACTTATACGTCACAGTATTATAAATTCGCTACTCTTCTTTTAATGATGAAATTTGAAGAAACAAGTAACTAATTTTATATTTTTAGAAAAATATAATGCAAAGTGTTTTCTTATACTTTTCTTAAATTAGCATATAACATTAAATTTTTGTGTTAATTATTGTAATTCCTTTTAGTATGTCAGTTGGTTCTCGTAGCTGTGCGTCACAATGAATTTAAATCTGATACCTTCCCTTATCATCATAGGCCTACAGAAAACTATGAAAGCATAATTTCGTAATGAAAAGCATAGACACATGTATTGGTTACATAACAAATAGCATGTCGTACAAATATAATACAATAAATAGTTTAAAATTCTACTGTAACTTTAACAATTGGTTCCACTTGATACCAAATTAATTTTGAACCAAATGACAATAACTAATGGTATAATCAATTACAGAATGTTCTATAGAAAAGTACAGAAATAAATTTATATTTATTTCGTAAAGTGTTAGTAAATTAATAATTTATTTTGTATGCACGTTTTAATGAAAAAGTAATTACTGTTTAATCATCATTATGTAAAGTTATTTAGTCGGCTATGTGAGTATAATAGACAGAATATAAAAAAACGCGTTAATTGTTCAGAGTGACAAAGATCATTTGAAATAGGCTAAGCATAATTTAAACAGAAACAATATATTTTCACTTATTGTATAAAAATGTTACTTGGGAATTGTGGAATTAAAGAAGCAAAACACTCCAACATCATAATATCGACCACTTCGACTAGTAGAGGGTGACGAAGTGAACGTATGTATTGGTGTAAAATAAAAGCAGACAGATATATGTGATTGTCGTATCATCGGAAGGTTATCAGTATGGCGGACGAGCGCTGGTCGGGAGATAGCTGGTTTGTTGCCACGTGAATTATCGCCAGCAGGCAAGACTAATGCCTCGCCGCATTTCTGGAGCACTTCGGCCCGACCAAGTCTCCCGGCCAGGAATTATATCTCTTGTCACGCGGTTGTTCATTTGTAGATGGAGTTCTATCCCCACGGGAGCACCCCCAATCACGAGCCGAGAAAATTGCTTATCTCTGCAGCCAATGGAGGAGGAGGCAGAGAGGATGGGGAGGAATGGTAGGGGTTGAGCCATGGTGTAGGGAGTGGAGGATGGTGTAGGGTGGAGTCGGAGAGGACGTTGGAAACAATGCACGCTGCAGGAATTCCAGAGGGTGTCCTTCGCCGACCAACATTTGATGCTGTAGCACTTCTTCATCGTTCACTGCCACTCTACCTTAACTACATAATTCAAGGTATCTGACCATCGTGTGCCATCTGCAGCTTCTGTCAGCATTACTTTCCAATGCAAGCATTCTCTGTTATATTATTTATTAGAAACAAAGTAGAGGTGTTGGTATGGTTTGAACATTAAGAAAATTGCTCAGTTCGTAGTTGCAGCAGTGAAATATAATCCCAGCACTCAAAGAAACGTGCTGTTGATCAGTCAGATACCTGAGTTAGTGAGAGAAAGGTGTTCTCCAGCCGTGTTCAGAGGTCACAATAGTTTAACTAGTCACCTACATATCACTGAATTATACTATCAGCATCAAGTTGATTCTTAATTTATCCGTAAGATGATGCATCACAACGTATCCTCAACTAACGTAAGAGCATCAAATGAACATGGCAACTCGTACTTGCATCCTACGGTGGACGTTCTACCTAATTTTTCCTAGCAACCTAGATGTTTTCGTTAGATAAGGTACATCCCAAGTATAGCTACGGGGGAGAGATAGCAGTTTCAAACCGCAAAAAAAAAAATCATTTCTGACGATCAGAACTTGTTTTATGACATGATTTCGTATATATTTACGAACTCACTGCAGCTTGTTATAAACACCCACTACTAATATTATTCAAAAATTTAAATCCGCAATTAGCATTCCTTCCACAAGTTCACACGCGAGACCACAACGAAAAGATTTTAAGCATCAATAGTTCCGAAGCTGTTATTCGGATAATTGTTTAAAACAATTTACGCACAAACAAATTCTGTTATTTAATGTTGATTTGATAGAGCGAATAAATTACGATATACAGTCGATAAATTAAATTTTTTAACGTATTTCTTTGAAATATTCTTTACGTTTTCAGAGTGATTAAACAAGAAAATGAAGACTACATCTAGATGGAGATAAAAATAAATGTTAATAAATGAAAAGCAGTTATTTAAAAAAAAAAATCATTCGCCGTAGACGAATAATCGCCAAATAATTTCATTAAACTGGTACAGGTGAAATAATTCAGTCACATTCTACTACTTCTTTGAACCCCATTCTCTTAAAGTGGTGCATGAACATGACTTTTGAGGCAAACTATATAATGGAGATAATGGACATGCATATATAGCAGTATCTGAAAATATGCACTGTTAAATTAAAATTACTGATAAAAAACATATTTAAACGAGTATTACTCGTTTCTAAAATTTTAAGGCCGTTTTATTTTTTTTGCCAGGCAATATCAAATTCTGCAATATAGAACAAAGTTCTCAAGAATGATATGTTTATGTAAAAATTGTAGTGATGAAGAACACCGAAATACCTGTAAAGGTTAATGTATTGAAGCTTATGAGCTTTTCGTCACGTCTTTGAAACAATTACAGAAGGTTATTAGTGTGAATACCATTTTCTGGTTCTGTAGATATTATTTGTGGAAGACACAAATTATTTTAAAACTTAAAAAATTAACCGTATTTCTGTACCTGTAACGTCTTCGGTACGTGTAACTGTTCGAAAAATATTATTTTCAGATTGAAATGACGACAGTAAAATTGTGTCAACGCCAGATTGATGTTTACCTTCAGCGAGAGAGTTAAACTTAAAGTCAGAGTGCAAATAGACGAATTAAATGTTAATAGTTGACGCATACTAAGTGTGGAGCACTGAAACGTTCATTCTAGACAATAACACGTAACTGTATTAAGGTAATTTAAGGGAGATACCCTTGTTAAGTTTATTGCCACGTGTCTTGAATGTTGATAACTTCTCACGCATGGATGCTAGCGTTAGTAGTTTGTTGTATGTCAGCGGTAAGATGAGGGGTTATTTACATCGTACACTCCTCTACGCTATAATTTCCTTTCATCCGATGAACAAGAGATCATCTAAGGTGGCTCCATTCGTATAGCTCTTCCTACTTCACCTCGCAGTGAAAAGCGTCTATTACGAAAATGTTGGATGTTACGCTTTATAAGGATGATGGTGCAGTATTTTAGGTAAGGATATCGTCATGAAAGAACGTGATAGCTAACAAACACAACATGTAAGTGTATAATCTGAACTACTATTGCAGAGGTGTTGTATGATAGATGTAGGCAACGAGGCGCACCTATTGTTGCCTGGCTGGTTTTCTGGAGGCTCTTCCGTTTCTACCGCTCTTACATTCCGTTTATGCTTCATACTCACATTTCCCTCATCACCACTGAAGTTTTTAATATTATCGTATGAACAAACCCTATATTCACTCCACTCAGTCGCTGTTGCCTCGACTAAAATTTAAGAATATTAACATTATTTTCAAGTCTGTTATACATTTTAAGAACAGTTAGGTCAATATTAAATTTGTTTATTTAGTAATGAAGACAGTTGTAGCACTAATTCTAGCCGACATGATACGAGTCAGTGCGTTCATTAAACAATTCTGTTAGCACGTGTTCCGTTGTCCTTCACAATTTGATTTTCACAGTCTTACACTATTAGCAACAATGCTTTGCCTTTGCTCATTCAACTAGTTTCTAAGTGAAGTTACAAGCTCTCTAATAAGTGCACTCGTTCGTCAAATAGACTTCATCAAATTACTAAGTAATAATATAAACGTGTATATTTCCATTTTTAAAATTGCAGTTGAGCCGGAGAAACACCAACAATTGTCACTGGGTAAAAACTAGAAAATACTTCTTACGTTTGCTTCAAACCCTTGAAGATACGTGTAAAGAAATTGTTTATTGTCAATAGCAGAAATATAAGCGTATAAGAAATGGAACAATGCCATGTAAGGTTGTTGTGAATGTTAAATGAATATCTGTAATAACGCAAAAATAGTCGCCGAAATTAATGTCTAAATACAGAAACTAGGGGTTGTAACCCAATAATATTGTGTAATGCTGAAACATGAAAATGTCTCAAATCACAGGTAGTACAACGAAAATGTCGACAATATTGTCGTCGTGTTTTGTCACACAAAATTCCGCCGTATCTGAGGAATCCACGCATGAAGTTCGCAATCCTTCTGTTACTATACCAGGCACGCAATGTGACGCCTGCTATGAGGGCAACAGGAATCACAAGACTGTCGCTGCATTCCCTTACACATAGGTGAAAGGTGCCCATATACTTCCCGCACACAAAGCCATCGCCAGCAGTTTTCTGTAAAATATTTATGAGGGCCGAGTGGTCAGACCACCCGCTTCCCACCTAGGCGATCCCAGGCGGGGTCCGTCACCCGATATTCACATGTGGGAATCGTGCCGAAAGATGTCGATGGCCAGCGGGTTTTCTCGGGGATCTTCTGTTTCACATGTCCTTCTCATTCCGGCGCTTCTCCATCGTAGAACATCATTTCATGTCATCCTTCAGTCTACGTAAGAGCTCTAATTCATCAAATCTGCATTTGGAGTGCGATAAGCTGGCCGTTGGGTATCCTCCCCGTACGATATATATATATATATATATATATATATATATATATATATATATATATATATATATATATGAGTGTATGTGTGTGTAGTGAACAAGTGAAGGATTCTTTTTCAGGAACGGCCAATTAGAACTTTCCGTCTACCTCCACGACTTAACACTGCTGTTTAAAATCACCCCCTGAAGAATATCCCATTTAGGCTGGTTTCGGCAAACGTCGGCAGGGATGAAAGTTTGTGCGTACATGATACATTCTAAACCAAACGGTTGAGGTGAACACATTATTGGTCGTTCAGGATAAAGTGAGCACTAAAAATTTAGCCTTCGAAAAATATCACTAACCGTTTACTGCATATATTTGAACAGTAACTATAGTTGCCTTACTGCTTGATGGTTGGCAGTGAAATCACGCAATATATTTCCGTCAATTTTCCTATTTAAATACAACTACACTTAAATAAAATCAACCGAAATATACATAGTTGTGTTTTACATAAATAATACACTTTTTTATTCAACTATACATGTTCCTACAGACAGCATAATTTATCTTACACGCGCAAACAAAGTGCCGTGTCCAGAGAGGCAAGATATTTGTCGTCGTTTTACGTTATGAGTGGAAAGATATTAATTTGTTGAAAATAGAACTCAAGCAGGGCTTTTCTGAGTGCTCACTTTATCCCGAACCGCCTATACTTGACTCGCACGTATGCCTCACATGACACCTCCCGAACTTTTCTTGTTTGCTTACATGATAATTTATTAATGTATGACACACCCGTCGGCAGTGAAGAGGACCTGTAAGCGAAGAACGCTAATTAATTTGATACCACCCATCACGTGCTAGAGGTATTTGCCTCGGTTAGGCGGTCACTGCAGCCGATTCAATTTGCGTTGAAGATAACTGTCAGCACTTTGTGCGTTTAATGAAGATCAAATATCCTCTGCTGATGTGTTACGTAACTACACATATACTACTAGTCCATATGTTACATCAACAAATGTTCTCGTGTTTTACTTTACCTACGACTCTGTTAAGAGTATACTATTTACAGGTTATCTGGGTAGATTAAGTTAACCAAAGATGTGACTACTAAGTTATTAAAGACGTAGCTATATTGTACCAGCACGAAGAAGAAAAATGTGTTCTTCGAATATAATACGTTTAATCGCAACACTGTTGTAGTTTTCAGATTAAAGGTAAAATGTACATTAGTATCACAAAATTATTACTCTACAAACAATTTGTAAACAGGAAAGTTTATACTTTTATGCGAGAACCGAGTTGCAAATCTTCGTTTATGCAATCTAAATGTATGCCTGTGACCAGTTTTGCAGTGGTTACGATTTTATACCTACTTATGCACAATCCCGAATACCAATATTCAATTTCATATATTATAAGTAAACTGACCTGGACGTAGCCAGGTTCGTTGGCAATTGTCGAAGTAAATTAAATATTCTAATGTATTCTGGACCCTATAAGAATAATCAACATTTAAGTACATTTCCCCAGTTGCAATTTAAAACTCTGTGGATACATGTTTACAATTACTGTTTACAGTAAATCTTTCTCATCACTGAAATAAATTTATATACTGTATATTTGATTATTGTCTGCCTCATTCACTCAAAAAAAATAGTCCTAAGATTACACAAGTAACTGTTAACGTATCTTTTTAGAAATATCTCAGAATTTACAGCAATCGCCCAACCTTCTCGTTCGTCCCACACGTGCAAATGAACAGTCCAAACATGCTTCAAGAGTTCCGCCGCCACTCGCTCTTGTCATACTGCCATGACTCTATGCGCTGATCCCGCGTCACAACTTGCCGTCGCCGTCATCGTCTCCAGCGAAGTCGTCTTCGCTGGCGAGTCCGCCACTTAACACTCACAGGCTAAATGTCATAATAACTCTCCTCCGGTCGGCTGCCGGGTGCTGTATTACACCTGACCCACGTTATTCTCACACATCTGGATTGGACAGGATACCGCGTACAGCGGCAGCCCAGGATATCAGTGGGAAGTCAAGGGGGCAGGGCAAACGCGCGCGGTGCCCGAGAGTATGTGATAACTTTGATAGGGGAAGGGGAGATGTCGTGGCCCGTCGAGTCGTCTGCTCGTGTCGAACTCTGTCTCGTTACACTGTGATAGCTACACAACAGCAATAAGCCTAAACACGTTTCCGCGCCATTTTCAGGGTGCGCAGCTTTCGCACGAAACATTTTCGTCCAAACGACATAAAACGGGTGGTGTAAACTCTCTTCTGTATTTGTATTCAAACGAATTTAAGTCATTATAAAGTCCTTACGAACACACACAAACCGAATGTTAGGTACTGTCGTTAGACTCGCTATTCCGGTTTCCTATACAATTTATTGTATCTACTCGCTTTTAATGCCTCTAAACTCAAACTAGTTGCCTTTTGAGGGAAAATTAGTAAATGATGTCATTGGTAATAATTTTCTCTAGACTACTACTTTTAAACTGCCTAGTTATACACGTGATTGACATACATCTGGTTCCCAACAAATTCACACATAGGCCAACTATAATAAACATTAGATTCTAATATCATAATTACAGGAATACGAAGATAAGTGGTATTTTTAACCAAAAGTTATTTTGCAGCATGACACGTCGTAATACACCATATTAATAGTCACATATAGTAGTGAAATAAACGTTAGTTTACTTACATCGGAAGGTAAATGTAAAGCTCTAAACTACATATAAGAGGGTAAGGTATTGGGTAAAAAGTAGCCGTGCACAGCAGTCACATGTCACACACAGTCGTCAGTCAGCCACATGACAGTATAATAAGCTACTGAGCGGCGTGTTGGTTGGAGACTCGACTGACATGTTGGCAGGTACAAGTAGACGATCGTGAAGCTTGTTGCAGGGGGTGTGTTTGATACAAGTGAGGGGTGTGAGGCGTGGCGAGGGGTGGATACAGAACGTGTCAATTACTAGAAACACACGCGGTGGGTAGGGGATACGAGGCAGGGGGGTTGGACGGCGGAAGTGGTCCTGAAATCAGGGGTGCGGGCGGCAGTTGAAATAGAGAGGGGGTTGGTATTAACTTAATGGTACAAGTAATCAACCGCGAGAAAATAATTTCTTTTCTTCCTCCCCTGCGAGTATATTCTACGCGCTTCTCTCCGGGTAATGATGCAGCCATGAAATTGTTGGAGTGTTAGGAGGGAAGGGGGGTTGTGCTGGGAACAAGGTCGTACACGAGGTTAGGGCGAGAGAAAAAACAACGCACCACACTCTACGACTACCACCGCTCCCTCGTGTTATCACAAGGAGAGTTGCTGCACGCATTCTAATGTCCGTGGGGTTCCTGTTCCGTACATTACAAGTCGTGTCCCTGGAGAAATATGCGCAATACCTACATCGGGAATCAGTGGTTCAGAAAACAAGGGAGGCGCCGCTGTGTCTGGGACAATTCGCGGCTTCGGTTTGAAAGGACTCGGTCGGACAAAGGTTCCTGCTTCTCATTCTGCCCGCTCTCTCTTGTTTTTATTTTGATTCCTAGGTCGCTCTCTCTATATGTGTGTGTGTGTAAGAAGAGCTGATGAAGGACTTGGGCGCAGCACTGCTGGCAGCGGTCTGATCACATTGACGTTGTGGGACTCAGCAGTCATGCCTCTGCACCTCCTATGTTTGTCGTCCGTGAAACTGCCTTGACAGAGCCTGTTTGAGTTATTTCTGCATGACACAGAATAACGTTTACATAACTAGAATAATTAGATAAAGGCTATAGGAAGCACGAAGCACAAGGCAGTAAAAACTGTGATTATCGTGGTTCTAACACTTTCATACCGAGCACCGTGTCCGGCCTTCATACTGGTTTCGAATCCCGCATCAGGCGTGGATGTTGTGTTGTTCCTTTACCTCACTTCACCCTCTTAAGACCTCGTCGTTAAGGAGTGATTGTATTTTAAGAATCTGTTTTCGTACAATTTAAAAGTATTCGTAACAAACATAACAAAATAACGTTCAAATAAAGTACTTCATTTCATTCTACTTAACAAACTTCCAATTTCACAGCAATTGTTACTGATGACATGACTCGACTCTGTTCTGAGTTTATGATCTCAGGTGTTCTTGCACATAGTGATGAAAACTGTTCAACAGTAAATCTGATACGTGTTGAACATCTTTCCATTGTCTATTGCATATTGGTTAATCATTAAAACACCCTCGTCCTCTCGGTTCAAAAACATGTTGCGGACATTTTGTCCTGTGCATGGCGTAAGTCTGGAGCAAGTTATAGTATATTTTTTCAGCGTCTATAAAATGTTTTGCTATCTGAAAACCCAGTACTTTACATTTCTTATCTCTCACACAATACACAAAAAACAATGTATGACACTTTGGTCAAGGAACCACATTATGAATGAAAACTCATTCTTGACAGCCAGGAGTAAATAGTTAATGTCACTGCGATTTAATTTTGCAGGAAAATAAAAAACAAATGCGTCACATGTTTAAGTTTTGTGTCCCTGCCAAAGCAACACGCCCTATAAAACTTCTTTCTGCTAATAAAACTCGGG
This sequence comes from Medauroidea extradentata, assembly GCA_003012365.1. Classification (NCBI taxonomy): domain Eukaryota; kingdom Metazoa; phylum Arthropoda; class Insecta; order Phasmatodea; family Phasmatidae; genus Medauroidea; species Medauroidea extradentata. Next base: position 24,397 of record PNEQ01050628.1, read on the forward strand.
TTAGTTCCTAAGCAGCTTCTATGCCTATACAACATAAGAAGGTTCTGTCATTGAAAGAGATTGATGTGCTGCGGATAACTAACTAAACAATCAGCAAGAGTGAGTTTGCGCAACCTGTATCGACTGGCTCACGCACTTCAGCTGCTAATAATAAGGGTACCGTTAGTAAACTATTACGTAACGATGTCTCTTCTGCAAATCACCAGCGTTTCGTAGACCAGGTAGTCCACTGTATTGGTTACCACTCAGAGCGCTGTCCACCGATCCTGCAGATAGCGACGAAATTATTTGCTGAACAGTTTACGCCTGGGCCATATCAGTTGTGCGACAACATAGCTGCCGTTCTTCCATCTTCCGATAAAAGCGCGGGCTCCTGACCGCCTCGGGCTCGCGAGTGTGACGAGCTTCCCGTATACCAATCCATGGTCACTGTACGAGTGTCAGAGTTGCCCTTATTTACACTCACATGAGTTAATCATTGTTATTAATGTCTTCAAACTTTTGAATACTGTGTTTATCTGAAAACTACTCCAAATATTTAAATTTTAAAACAAACGGAGGTTCGCATAGAGAGAGAGAAAGTGAGACTGACAGACAGCGAGCGACGCAAAGAGAGAGGGAGAGAGGGAGAGAGAGAGAGAGAGAGACTGCTACCCCGCATCTCTGCTGGACCAAATATTTCCTCGCAGTTCGTATCTGCCCTTGGCCGGTAATAACTGGTGATATTAAGTTATACAATTACAAGCTACTTATTTCTTTTAATATCATCTATACTGCAATATTCTGCGGTTTGGTGTTACACCAGCTACAATTATACATGACAATAAAAGCTTATCACTAGAGATAATTATTTATTCCTGGAAAACTTGACTGATTCCTAGATTTCAACACACGTTCAGCTCACCAGAAGAAAACTATGGTTATTCTTGAAGCTGTTACCCTATTTGACTTGACCAATAACAATCTCGATATTGTAATATTTCAAGTCAGTTATTGGTCTGCAGACAGCTACGTCGTGTCGGAAGTATATCACCGAATCATATATGTTGCCAGAACTACTACGTTTTAAGGATATTTTGGCGTAAAATATTTGAGCGATGTACCGTCATCTCTACTTATTAAAAGTTCTACCCATGCGCATCACAGTAAGCCCATTCATTACATAATGCAAGCTCCTCTCATAACACCTAGTAGTGTATACGACTGTGTGTAGTAGAAACATTTCCCTGGGTGAAATGTTTGCTAATCTCACTCTCTCATACATCTGGCTACACAGATAGCAAAACCAAAAGTCAGATGAGATTATATGCTACCAGTAATAGTTAATTCTCTTGAACTTTCCACGACATAAGAATAAATCTCTTTGCCTTTTAATCTAAACTTGTGGCACTAGATAAACTATGTTGAATGAACCCAATACTCACGTTCACATGAGTACTGACCAAAGTTTACTGAATACAGACCATTATTACACTTTGTATTACGCTAATATCCTCACTGGTGTGGTCGTTACGTCTTCGTGCTCGAGATGAAACGTGCTCAAACCAGTCGAATGTCATTACACAATAAAGTATGAAGCAAGATTTGTAGTACAATTACTTTGCTGTGCCATTATTTATTTTCTTGTGAACTTAGTCGAAGGTGACTCGTCATACTATGGTCTTAAACATCCCGCTGAGTGTGTTTGGTGTGCAGCTTATGTATTCTTACTTGCTCTTGTTGCTATCTCTCTCTGTCTTCTGTCTTCTCTTGAGGTGGTGTATGTCTCGTTCATTTCTCTTCTAGCAACAACACACGTGGCACGTAGTCTCTTTATTATCGTCAATATACGGTATGTTATCTAGTCATGAACGTTGAAGTTTCTTATGCAATGATTCCCTGCAAACCACATATGATATCATATGGTACATGTACTATCCAGGTTTGCAATTTTACTGTCGCATGTCTGTCTCCTTGAATGATAATTTTTCGTAAGTGTTGTTTCGAACAATTTGAATAATTGTTTGTGTATTGTTCTCTAGTAATTGTAAACGCTAAACAGTTTGTATTTGAAATAAAGTGCTATTTTCATTGTTGTACGTAATGTGCAAATACGGTTATATGCATGAATACATATGTAGCCAAGTAGTTTGAAAGTAACATCAAACAGACTCTTTCTGGTTAATTAACTGGTTTATCGTTATTGAAAATGTCTCGTTACGTTTCATTTGTACAAATTAGCTAGTATATTTGTATTATTATCTTGGATTTCGAAGTGCACAAGGTTTATCACAATGCCAAAAGTCAATAAATCACTTGAAGTCAACAGCTGTTATTTTATTCATTCTCGGGGAGATGCGATATTAACGCAGCGTAACAACACAACCCTGGAACAGTGGCATCTTGTAAGTTAGACAACTGCATGGATCGCTGCAATCTGACCGCTTCTTGTCGGAGGGACTGGGGTATAGAAGGGGTTGAGGTTAGGGTCGCGGATCTGCCAGCCGACTGGTCGATGGCAGAGCGCTAATTGGGCCCGTGTTCGTGGTGAACTATTCGTCTCTTTTGGCAGGTTCATTATACGGCGTGAAGTGTGTTAATTGACTAATTATCTGTGATGTATGGGTGGAGGTCGCGACAAGGGGTGGACCGCCAGGTCAGCTGACCGCCGTGTCACTCACTGCCTGCCTCAGCTCTCTCAGTCACATGCTGTGTTATATCACATCTCTCAGCCGTTATATCCTCACTCACTGACTGCTACAACTGCTTTACACTTCCATACAACATTCAACCATTATAAGCTGTAACAGTAATAATAAAACTTTCACGCTTTTAGAAAGTCTGTATTCTAAAACCAAAATCATGCAGTTGTAGGAAAATAATTTTGCAAACTTACTGCGAAAATTCTTCATGTACCTAGTCAGGCCTGTTATACTTCACGCGAAACTACTAATTGCAATGCCCTAAAAAATAAAAAGAAGCATTTCAAGCGTTCTTTCCTGTTTTTGTAATAATTCAGGATTACAAACCTGCCTATTAAGGATTACTTGCTATTAAACATGAAATTCGTATTTTCCGTCTGAAAGTCATTTATGAATTTTGAGCATAAAAAACCAAGGTGAATATTATGTTTGTATCTGTTGTTAAGTTATTGGCAAATTCAGTTTTTTTTACTGTGAAGTGGAGAACAGTGAACGCATTTATTTAATTTTTTGCAATTATAATCATGCAGAATACGTCATAGTCGTAGGTCTACGTACGGTATAAAAAAACGAACTGGGTATTATAGTCTCTAATTTACGATGCAGCCCAACTACAAAACTACAAGATACGTAATTACAATTTTACACAATTAACTAGGAAAATTGTCTGCCATGGACAATTCAAAAAGACTATCCCAGCATTCGCTTGCAGCGATGCTGGAAAATCATGGAAAACAGAAATCAGGACGGCTGAAGCCAGGAAACAACCCAGGTACCTCCCGAATTAGAATAAATCGTGTCACCGTTGCGCCCCCTTGCTATGTTAGTTTTTTTTAAATTTAATAAGCATTAATTTTATATACGTGTTGTATTGACTATGGAATGTAGATGTACAAATTGTACAAGTCTATGAAAATAAAAACAAGTGGCAAAGCTTATATTTACATGCAGTCGAAATATGTGAACTGCCTAGAAATAGAGACTGGAAAGGCTTTAAAATATGCTCACTTTATCCCGAACTATCAGATGACTGTGGCGCAGTAAAATAGTGTGACAGTAGGCGAATGTTCACTCTAAAAATAGTTTGTAAATTTACCACACGTGCTTATACGAGCGCTAATAAAGTAGGTATGGTAGAATAGTTTCCCAGACATCCATGGTAGCACTCCTAAACTTTTTTTTAAAACAGTGTAATTTATACTGAAGTTACTGAACTTGTGTTGTATCGACTGTAAAAATTTGCATAAGTTTGATAACTGCATCATACTGCGTTTATGTTAATTACATCTTAAACATTTGAGGAATTTTTTTACAGTGTTTGTAGCACCTTGCTCGCTTCAAGGTAGCAAACCAAGCCTGTCATAATGCCATGGAAGAGAGTCATATGTTCCAGCAATCACAATTCAGTCCTCATTGCAGATGTAAACATGGCGAGAATACCAAGTGTGACATTGTGCTGCGACCACACTACGCCAGAGCAAGCTATGTTAATTATCAAGTGATCTACATAGTTCCCGGTACCTTAGCTCGGCACTGTCGTAATGCAGATAACAGGAACCATAGTCAGGAGTGAAGCAGAGGGAGATACTGGTGAGGCCAGGCCGACACAGAGCGACGAAGAACGTTGGCTCGATGTTTTCCCTGGAAATTAATTCCACGGTGATAAGTCATGGCGGAAGGGGAAACGAAGGGTGGGGGATGAACCCACCGGTACAGGCCACGGGTGAATTACTTTGACGCGGGGATGTGTGCCCTCGTACTCCCCCACCACCCCTTAAATTCGTAATCAGTTAGGTTAATCCGCGGGATTTTTAATCTGAATTATTGCCGCCCATTGATCATGGCTCACACACACGTTCAATTAAATCCCGAGTTCCTACAGCACGCAAACATACCCCTCCCTCCTCTGATCATCCCTCCACTTGCCGCGCAAACACCCCTTTTTTTCTCTCTCCCCTGCAGCGACCAGTGTAAAACCTGGCGTGTTTATCATGCGCGCTGCATTTTAAGCCGGTGCAGCGTTATGTAACCTCACCAGATACACCGAGCCTGGTACATTATCAAACACAGGTACACCCCCCTTCTCTCCCTCGTCCTGTTCAGCCATTGATCAGTTGCGTCCCCCTCCCAACCGTCCCTTGCACTGCTCACTCCTCTTCATTAGCAGATCGTTATTTCGTTTGTTTCGCGCCGGTAATTATGCTGCGGCTGGGTGAGAACGTGAGGGGGAGGGGGTGGTGCAACAATGCAGTTGTTTGCTTGAGAGGGACTCGAGCAGACTGCACTAGTTTGAAATCGCAACATCATGCCTCAGGCAGAAGTAAGATTGTTTTACAGTTGTAATGTCTCCTTCTTGGCAATATGTGGCACATTACATTATTTGTAACCGGTAATATTTACAGATAACGTCCTCAGCAAACCGACACGTGACTGTGATCTGTAGTTTGGCAAACAAGCAGACAGAATCGCATCACTCTGACCATTGAATCAATACGATATGAAGCAATGTTTAGTTCATTGCACCTAACGGATTAATTGAGTAAGCTATCTCTTCTTCATTAGAGATACGCTGTGTCAAACGTATATCCCCCAAGAACATCCAATTAAACATGTTGCAAGAAACTTTAATTTTTATTTACATGTACACCACCAAATAATAGATATATTTCAAGGTTCTTTCTGGAAAATGATACATTGTAGGGACACCTGACAACATACGGAAATAAAAGTATGTTGAAGTATGCCCGTTAATGCATGGGTTGTATGCTAGAAACCGAACCATTCTAATTAAATGCTACATCTTATACACTAAAAATGCCTCACCCTTCATTAATGCTTTATTCTAGTGTCTATGTTTCGAATGGGCTCAACCGCCTCCGCAGTTATGTCTAGGGGACAATGAACATTGACTTATCACATTCATAGTTATTGTGAAAAGAATTTCGTATACATAAACACAAGCGTCGAAGGCTTGTTGCAATGGCAATAAGATAAGAAATAAAACGCAGAACTTTGGACGATATTATTGTGTATAAAGTAATGTTATTACAGTTAATGATTTTATAAAATAAAATGGAATTCAAATTGTAAAGTTTTAAAATAATAACCTAGCGTTTTTAAATGCACCTGATATAATTTATACAATGTCATTTTCGTTTCAAGTGTGGCACTTATAGTCTCTTCAAAAACCGGCAACAATTGTTTTTGCGTAATCTAAGATATTAAATTTTGTGTGCAGCTTTCTATTCTCTAATAATTTTGTCTGTTGTGCGTCAACGTAGCATTCATATGATCTTTGAAAGAACTGTGCAATGGGAGTGCATGCCTGGATTTATTTACTTGGACATACTCCATTGTGAAATAAATGACTGTCAGAAGAAAACTAAAAATAAGACAAGAAAACATTAAGGGCGCTGCCTACCTTGGAGCCCTGGCGGAGAAAGAATAGGGTTTTACATGTTAAATTATTTTCAATGGCATTCGGTCACCTTTTGTGATATTGCTTCCAGACAAAAACCATTATCTGCGCCGAGAAAAGAAGAATATTGCTACGTAAATAAAATTTCAGGAAAGAATTTATGAATAGCCATTTTCTCGTGTTTTTTGTGTGTAATATGCTTTTTTGTCCACAATTTTCAGGATGTTTAATATAACTGCCTACACGATCCATAGCAATGTACGCGGCACCGAGACGAACAAGAAAGTCAGTGGTGGCATGTATGTAACTTGAACCGTTACTGAGCCAGGTGGAAAATCATTTAACCTGTAAAACCCTATGCTTGCTCTAGTCGTGGCTTCAAGGTAAGCAGCGCTCTTAATAAGCAGAGTATGCTTATGACTCCTGATGACTAAAGCATACTCTGTTTATTGATGTTTTCTTGTCTTATTTTTAGTTTTCTGCTGACAGTCATTAATTACGCAATGGAGCATGTCCAAGCAAATAAATCGAGTCACGTAGCATTCCTTTCAGGGCATCTGATTGGCCAAACATTTTCTACAGTAAGCCTATTAGTACTAAGCAAAAGTTAAACTTAATTCAACGTTTCTTAATACTAAATCTGGTCTTGTGTATGAGCATTCAACCTGAATTACATGCAACTTAACTCGTGTATATACTGTACTTATGTCCACGGTCTAAGAAATATATATCTGGCCTATCTACCAATGCTATTGTTTTGACCCTTTATGACTGAATGCGTCACTAATGTGTAGTGTTCTTGTAACAGTAAAATGTAGCGTCATTCTTATAGTGCCCCTAGTGTATTCTACGCGAGATTACTACTAAATTTTCCATTTATTGCCAGGGACCGCGGTGGCAGAATGGCCGAAACAATTCGTTTACCACCAAGGCGATCCGAGTTCGATTGACTGCGTGATCCCCGGATTTTCACATGTGGGAATCGTACCGGACGATGATGTTTGTCGGCGGGTTTTCTCGGGGATATCCCGTTTCTCCCCGCCCTTCATTCCGGCGCTGCACCATACTCGCCTCATGTCACCCCTCACCAGCGCTGAAGACCTCGATGTAAACGCTGACCAAAATCTCTCTCACCCCTCCATTCACTGCACAAGACAACACCAGTGTACCAATCGCGCCAATTAGTCACACGAAAGATAATGTTTATCGTCAGTGTCAAGACCTGTTCTTTGTATGGCCGTGCTTACTCAGCCTTTACAAATATCGGCCTACTCACCGCTGTCGCATATAAACAACATGATTGCCTTATAGTAAGGAACACATGCATTTCCAGACGTAATTTCATTATTAATTGTATTTGTTTTTATAACCGCAAGGAGCGAGCCCTGTAGTTTGTTCTCATTGTATGAAATCATATATTCATGGCGTTCGGACAAGTAACGTTCTAGCTCTGACAATTTATTTCACTGAAGATCGCTGGAAAGCTATCCTACGTTAAAACGTTAAGGTTACATTCTCACGCCAGGACAAATTTTAATTACATTACAAACATATCCAATGTTTATATAAACTGCTAGCTGGTTCCCGCAACTTCGTTTTCAATTTAATACGATAGTTAGAGAAGGTGATTTATCGCGAAAATGTTTTCTGTCAGCGTATTCTGCAAATCAGTGTATCGTCCTTGCGTCATGTATTGTTGGCCGACGGTTATGTGGCACAGTCTAGTTGTTTACAGACGAATCATATACGTTTAGAAGTAGTGCACCAGAGTTATCATTGGCCCAGTCAAATAGGGACTCGCCAGTAACGAAATAAAAGCGTAAGAAATGAATACATTACATTGAAGCCTAGAAAACAGTCAACTTTTCCCGCGATAAATCACCTTCTCTAACGATAGTATTTCTAAAACAAATAATTATTTAAAAATTCTAAATGGGGTTAAATTATGTTGAGGGTCATTTATAACCATCTTATAAAAATTTTGAAAAGATATATTGTTCCAAAAAATTTCTGGATACCCCGTTCGGCCACTGTGCCCCGTTTGGCTTCCCACCTTGCCCGAACTATAATATGTTTTTGGTGGAAACATTCGCAGGCGCACGCACTAGCCATTCTATTTTCATTAAATTAAAAATATTGGGTATTCCGTTCTGCCAATATACCTCATATTGACCCCCTCCTTACAAAAGGTTAGCTCTTTCTTTTTCGGCTGCAAACTCCGTGGATGAACGCAAACAACTCACCAAATGTTTAAAGCTTTTTACTATGATCTTCGTGTGTCACCGTCTGTCCTTCTACTCCGTGCTGCCATTCTTAAAACAATTATTGGTAGAAACCTTCGCTGGTAGATAAGTATCTCGGCCATCAAGTAATAGGGTAGCCAGGCTGCAGGTTGAGCTTACTCTGCGGCAGACTAAGTAGCTATAGCTGCCGTGTGAAAAACTGTCCTTAGTCTAGCCCTGCCAAACTTTACAACTGTCCCGGGCCTTATTTACAGTCGTAGCAAAGCAGACTTTGAATATGAGAGAGTATTTTAATGGTGTAAGTAGTTTACGTCGTATGACGACTCGTTTATATATTGCGTCATTATTGATGACAAAGCTCTAAATACGTACCGTATAAAGTTAATTAAAATTTATAAAATATTCAGTCACTGGGCACATAAAGACTGTACAACCATATGTAATGGTATAATTGAAGTGTGTTAACTGCCTATAAATTACTTCTCTATGGCTGTACTTGCTTTTTTGGATCGTCTGCTTGACAGATTTAGAAAGACTACATCTCCCCCTTCCTTTTCCAAGTCGGGTATTGAAAGTTATTTCCTCATAATAAAAACTGAGCCATTTATTATTTTTGTATTTACGTATGCATCATTCTGAAGCAAAAAATAGCTAAATATCTCAACAGGTTGCGTAGATATCGTGGGGTAAATGAAAATAAATTTTGGTGTTTTTCACCTTTTTAGTGATCGAACGTTGCAAAATCTTACCATCACGTGTTAAAAATGCATAGGCTATATGTATCCAATTGAGGTGAGAATCATGACGACATCCCATTGAGTCAAAGGTAATTGACAATTCATTTAAAACCTTTTCTTCATTAATTCACAGCTCTAAGACTTCGGATTTAGAAAAGTTCTGAAATGTGTTTACGGGCATTTACGTTTTCATCAAAACAAAACAAAAAAAAAACTCTTTATCTCACGGGTTCTAAAACACGTCCCATGTCTTTTCGCCTCCTCACGATTCAAATTTCGAGGAAAAAGCGATTGAGGCTATTGTATTGGCGTCAAATTTAAGTGGAAACCATGGCGATAGCCAGTTTATTTTAAAAGAAATAGACGATTAATATAAAACACCTCTCATCCAGTTTCACAAATTGTCGCCCCCTTAGGTGTCATATTTCGAAAAATCAATAAATAAACAATACATTTAGTATTTAAGCAATCATTATTCTTAAGAAAAATTGACGTCATTATTTGAAAAATTAAATGTAATATATTAATATATATATATATATATATATATATATATATATATATATATATATACACACACACACACACATATATATATATATATATATATATATATATATATATATATATATATACACACACACACACACATATATATATATATATATATATATATATATATATATATATATATAATAAATCGAAATCATATTTTACTTTTTTTTGCGTCTTTGGAGTCGAATTTGGGAAATGTCCTAAAATATATTTTGAGTATTTACGTAATTATCATTCTAAAGGAAACATCAATTCGACATCACTGCTGGTTCGATAGTTATGTAAAAATAGTCGAAAACACAAAAAATGTGTTTTCAACATCTTAAATACATAACTTCGAAACGTCTTGAAGTCCTATGTTATACATTTGTGTAGGTATTTAATTGAAGCAAACGTCAATGATAATTCATTGGCTTCGAGCTGTACAGACGTTTAATAAAAAAAATTATTTTCCTCCTATTTTAATTTTTGGGAGTCAAATTTCAAAAAATCTAAATTCTTGCTTTTTGGGTATTTACATAAGCATCATTTTTAAGTAAATAGGAACTCTGTATCCCTAAGAGTTCGTCAGATGTCGATAATTAATCGAAAACACATTTCGCCCATTTTCGCCCCGTTGGGGGACGAATTTAGAAAAAAACCTTCTTAGTGCTCGTTTACGATCTAAAGGGAACAGACATAAAACATTTTCCCTTTCTAGGTCCAGCGGTTCGAGCTGCAGTTTGATAAGTCAGTCATTTAGTCAGCCATTCAGTTAGTGTTCTCTTTTATACATACAGATTTACCCTTTGCAAAGTGAACACTGTTTTAGTCCTGTTTATGTTTCGTTTTTCATCAATTTTTGAAATTTACTGTACTTTATACTATAAACACAGAAATATAAATAATAAACACATTAAAATAATTTCACTGTAATAAAATCTTACGTCACAGAACAAAGTAAAAATATATATTTGTAGATTTTTTAAAATCCCGATCATACCGTGACTAGTGTTACGTATGTTTGGCTGTGAACTTCGTGACTCGTGCTGGTGAGGTTCGAAGTGAGTTGATAGTGTGTGACAATAGCGCTTTGTGATGTCAGATGATGGGTGAAACATATTTCCTCGCGAAATGTCTTGAGAAAATAAGTTATGTAAATCGTTTGTACTAACTACATTTCGTATTTTTCTTAAATTAAGGCCTCGCTCTGTAGTTTTGCAGTGATTTCAAAAATATTATTTTAACGCAAATTAATACATATATTAAATATTCATTGCTACATTTTTAAGCCTTATATATCATCATTCGTATCTGAATTTTTCTGTTGGAACACACCAATCGGATTTTTAGATTTTTAGCCCTGAAATAACACATGTTTTATGGTGAAAATAAGCCAAAATGAAGAAAATAATTTTTTGGTAGCAAAGGGTACATTTTTAAAAAAATTGCTCTGGCAAAACAGCGTATCGTGTGACTGTAAACAGTCTCAAAATTTTTCAAAGCATTTCGTTGAACAAATATTCGAGTTATTTGCAATTGTTTGAAATAAATGAAAGACCATGACCTTAACGCGTGTTAACCAGGAATTGAATACCCCGAGTAGCACTAAAATCGGTTTCTTCCAATCCTGTATGAACGCAAATAAGCATATTTGTGTTTTCTTCACATTAAATTTATTTGTATGTTTATCACTTCCGCCAATTAAATAATATCTAAATATTTTTTTACAGTCATAAATCCTGTCGCACGTAAATAACAGCTACTTCCTACTTTAAATTACTAAGTACACCCGTTGCGTTTTGATTAAGTGATTATTCATTCGATAATATTGATTGAACAGTTTAAGAAAGAAACGACTAAAAATATAATTTTTAGTTAGGTACATCAACGTATAGACGGAAGTACACTCTAACCAGTTTTAAAAGAATCACGTTCATTAACCTGTTTGACTGAAACAGTACTTTATTCCGATTACCAGAAAATATTTATTTTTTTGCTAATTATACGGAGGATAGATGACCAACTTAAAATCTCCCTCTTTACTTTCGCTCCAAAAATATCAACCAAATATGTTAACTATCACACTTTTCAGGAAAAAAAGTATATACATTTTTCTCAAAACAGAAATTTTTTGTTTTCTTGTTTTGATGTCTTGCATATATAAATTTGTATACTAAAATGGTCACTATTCTGTTAGTAATAACAATTTAACCCAACAAGTTTTCGTATTTTTAGGTTGTTCTCAGAAAAGAATATACATCGAACTATTTATATTTTATTGTTGCTAATATGTATATGTGTATATATGTATATATGTGTGTATATATATATATATCGTCGCCTGATTGACAAAAGTGCGAATGTCACATAATTTATGATTTTGAGTTATTGTGTTCATGAAATTCTTAAGACTTTAATAAGACACGTTCTAGCAAAAGGACAATTGTGTGTGTAAGTTAGGCACTGTGCTATGTATGAAAAACTCTCCCTCACTTGGGGCTAATGTTACAGTTAGATCCTGGCAAAATGGCCAACGTCCATAAAGATCCTAGGTTCTGAAGTGTAAAAGTTCCCCGACGCTTGATTTGGTAGTAAAAAAAATTATGCGCAAAGTATTTTAGATAAATTAAAATGCAGAGTCCTGAATAATAAGTAATTCTCATTGATTTGGCAGGTTAAGATGTATGTATATAATATTCCACATTTTTTTAACCTGCACAGTTTTGAAGTCTGATATTTAATTGGAAGTTTTATGAACTACCGATTTTGTAGCTTAAAATGTTTGTCTGTTTCAGATTTATTAAATGGAAGAGTTATATAAAGTTAATATCTCCATGATGGGAGTTCTGAGGATATTTAATTCTGCAGCTCAAAGTGTGGCTTTAGGCCTGCTGTATTACACATGTATAAATTATACAGTTTGGAAATGCAAATACCTAATTGAAAGTTCTGAGACTCCTTGAATTTGTAACAGAAATGTCGCCATGTTACGTATAAAAAGATGTTCCATTACATGAAAAAATGGCTTGGCACATTCAGTGCTGATAAAGTAGACAAACAAAAATATGGGCTAATGTATTTTTCAACGTCTGGCACAAAAATAAATGCATTTTATATTGACTGGCAAAAGGACGCATGTTAAAACCAAAGATGGCAAACAATCTGGCAAAAAGATTGATTCACTACATCTCATATTTATAAATTAACCTAATTAAATAATTTATTGTAATTGGATACAATTCATACAAGCATCACAAACAAACTGGTGTTAATAATACTCATGGGTGGCTTTTTTGCCTGTATAATATTTTATTTTCTTCAGTAGTTTTTTGCTCCTGCTGTAAATTTACGATTTTGTAACATTCGCCCTTTTGACAATTTATTATATATATATATATATATATATATATATATATATATATATATGTGTGTGTGTGTGTGTGTGTGTGTGTGTGTGTCTTTTTCTTTGACGGTTGTAATTTGTCAAAATGTGGATATTTTAACCGGTTACTTTGTAAGTGTATTGTAAATTATGCAGTTTTTATTTGGCATTACAATCTGAACGTTGTACAATACAATTTTTCCTTTTATAATGTTACCTTTCAAATGTCACGGCGCACAGTGATAATGCGATGAATCTGCGAAATATCAGACACATGCAATTAATACTAAATTATTATATCTAGTAAAAATAGAAATATTTATGCAAGTTCTTAAATACACGAAACATAGCAAATCCTTTCAGCTTCAGAATATTTAACATTGTAAATCATACCTATGTTAAAGTGTTGCCATTATAATTAGCTAGCAGTCCTCCCGCGGCATCGCTCGCTTGTATTACTAGTGAAAGCTAATATTTACTTTATTTGAAGGACCTCTTTGAACAACAAATGAGTAGTTCGGCCCTCAACTGTTAGGATAAGCAAGCTGCCGTTAAGCTTACTCTGCGGTTGGCTAAGTTGCTGTACCTGCTTGTGTGTACAAATTGTCCGAAGTCTATCTCTAAAACACAGGCCTAACAGTCGTAGCATGACCTTGAATATGAATCGATAAATTATTTGTCAGGTGTTGAAGTATTTACTTACTTATATACATATACGTGTATATAAATATATGTGTGTGTATCAATTACGAACCGTAAACACATTTTACACTTTTTTAACAACTGCGCAGTCGAATTCAGAAAGTGTCCTGAAATGATATTTTGGTATTTTTGTAAGCATCACTCCGAAGTACTGAGCTTTTGGATATCTCGATTACTTTAATTGATATGTGGGTATAATCGAAAACAAAATTCACATCTTTTCTGCCCCTTACTCATCGAATTTCGAAACGTTTTGACGTAATTTCCTAGATATATACGTCAAGTTGAAGTAATTATCACGGCGACAGACCATTGGGTTAAAGCTGTGTAGACGTTTCATAAAAATTTGTATCTCCTTTTCACTCTTTTGTAGTCAAATTTCCAAAATCTTTTAAACTACTATTTGGATATTTACGTATATATAATTTTAAGTGAAAAATAGTTATTTGTCCGAAAGGGTTCTATATGTATCGATAATTAATCTAAAACTGATTTAAGGTGTTTTCATTCCCTTAAAGGTTGAAGTTAGACAAATCTTGCAATTGACTAATACTATTCATTTCTACGAGAGTCCCGTTGAAGTGAAAATCACAATAGGCCGTTGGGTTCGAGGTATATCGACGATTCTTCGAAAACATATTTCATCCATTTTCACGCCCTTATGGGTCGAATTTCGAGAGAGAAAAAAAAACTCTTCTTAGTGCTTGCCTACGACCTTCGGCGAACCCACACAAAATAATCCATGTTTCAAAATTCAGTGATTTGGGCTGCAGCTTAATATTTCAATCAGTGAGTTATTTATTCAGTGAACTCCTTAAAGTTAACTCAGGCGAAGATACTTCACTTAAGGAGTCTTAAAACCGAAAAGTTTGAATAAATGTGCAAAAAACTTACGTTAGAGTACTATTTTTGTTGGAAATTTGTCTTAGGTCAGAATTGAGCTATGTTTCTTTAAAAGCGTTTAAATATAACTGAGGAAATATAAAACAAAATGTATGAATTGCGTATTCCCACTGCCGGCTTCTTCCCTCCTCCCACCACCCCCCCCCCTTCCTGTCAAACAAAAAGTTACCAACTTATAAACTTACTTGGTTTATTATGTACACAAATTACATTCCTTTTAATAATTTGACATCACATATGATCATGGTGGAGTGAAAATGAGCGTGTGGTGGTGCAGTTACCGAGCGTGGTTAATCAGTATCGAGAGTGGTGGAGTATTACCGAGCGTAGTGGAGAGAGTGTGTGATTTTCGATGTTTTTAGCACTGGTGAGAGGTGACATGGGGTGAGTATGGAGCGTCTCCGGAATAAAAGGGCGGGGGAAACGGGAGATCATCGAGAAAACCCACCGGCCAATGGAATCGTCAGGCACGATTCCCACATGCGAAAATCCGAGGACCGACCCCGCCGGGAATCGAACCCAGATCGCCTTGGTGGGAAGCGAATGATCTGACCATTCGGCCACCGCGGCCCCCGAGTGTAATAGAAATGAACCGAGCGTGGTGGAGCATAAGTGCCGCACGGTAGTTGATACTTTAGAATCTAACTGCTGTAAAACTGCACTAATACACTTTAATACCATGCAACAATGATACACTTCCTACGTTAGTTGGAGAGAAATATATACGTTCATTTTGATAAATGTTCGAGTGTTTGCGGTAGGTGCTACTAATACTGAATAACAACACCGGAATTTCTTTCATTCTTTTTTTTATACTTTAGAAACTCCATATCCAGTCTGTCATATCTACGAGATATTCTAGGTTCTTTATAGTTATGAAACTCGAGCTTGGTATCCTCTCTGAATCAAACCACACTGCCGCGTCTCCAAGAAATAGCGTCCCACGAGCGTCTACTCTTAGTGACGAGGAACAAAGAGCAAAGAGTCTTATACTTGCCCGAAATTCGTGGTCAGCCATGGGTACGTCAACCCCCTGGTGACGACCACGAAGAAAGCAAATCTTAATTAAATCCGCGGACTCCCGCAAATACCTGCGATGACTCCGGGTATGACTACCTCTCGTGACGTCCCCAGGAAGAGTACCCTCAAACTCCCTAACCGACGCTCTCGCAGTACACACACACAAGCACACACACACACTCTCTCTCTCTCTCTCAAAAACTCTCCCCTCACACTCCCAGACTTATTTTCGTCTCATTTAATACTCATGCCATTTCATGGCCATTGATTATTTTTTAAACTTGCATTAGAAGGTGGTGGAATTAATGTAGAATTTGATAATTGTTGAGAAAAGGTGAATTTGATGTCATCTTGGGAACAGTCATGTGAGACCTATTAAATGTTGTATTAGCCACACTATTATGCAACGATTCACACACAGATTTTAAAGTTATTATAACTAGTTAGTCAGCAGCAGATTTCAGAACCAGGTGCTTGGGAACATTGACTGCTAATGTGCTACCCAGAACTGAGTCAGAGCTGCTACTAGCAACAGTTAATGAACCATGCAGTGTCTCAACTGTGTGAGGACCTTGTATTGCTGGCTTTTCCGTTTGTCTAATAACAGTTACCATAGCATGCGTCATATGACGAATGAAGTATATGTGCTATTGATTATTAAGATGCGTCTCGAATAGTTGTCACGCATATGTAAAATACGTACTGAACATATGTTGTCATGGAGTGTAAAATAAGGCGTTATGGTGTTGCACTTAAGTATTGAAGAAAAAAAATAGAAAATTTGTAATGACCACTTTCATTTTAACTGGAATTTATTATATTGCAAAAATATTCTGAGATAGAAGACAGGTATCATTAAATATAAATATTATAATAAACGAGCTGATTTAGTATAAATTAATGTGTTATTTTGAAAATTAAAAAAGTAATAAGTAATAAAATGGAAATTACCATAGAAAATTCAGTGATGATTAATCGAGGGAAAGGTCAGAGCGGGTCGCTGATCTCGAACGCACGCGTCTGAAATGTTTTGTCTTCTACCTACCACTATAGTTATAGCGTATCTCGCAACTCTTCGAAGAGGACATAACAATTAAAATTGGAGTTTTCTCTATCGTTCGTTCGCTGGTGCCGTCCATCTGTCTCGAAAAACCAAAAAGTTTCTCGTTTACTATATATATTCCTGCAATTTTTAGTGAATAGGTAACAGTACATTGTTAGAAGATTTTTATTAATACAAAATAATTTACTTAAAGAAAACTACCAGATTTCTTCATTGGCGGGACAGTTCATTAATACGTGGTAAAAATTTTCAAGTTTTCGATTGTTGATGAATTAAGTTGTTGAGTTATTGCGGCTGCGCGGGCACAAGTACACGTGGGAAGTGTGCTGGATAGTGCGCGCACTCTACGTCAGATGTGAACCGTCTTGTGCTACATTTCTGTCCCTTGCAGTCAAGAGGAACAAGACTAATGCTGACGGCCTATATCTGTGGGTTACGAAATTGAACCGCGCCATACTGCAATCTGGTCTTGACCTCTGTTTAGAGAAGAGAATTTTGATAAAAATACTTCGACCCCAAAATGTTAAACAAATTTCCCTGATTGGTTGAATGCTTCGTCAGCTAATTTTTTATCACGTGGAGTATTTCAGTATTGATAACTAATGTGATTGAGACGTTTCCAAAAATATGCGCTAACATAGTACATTTAATATTTGTATAATAGCCTGGTATCACAGCATAATAGGGGCACTATTTGTTGTCCGTCGTGACATTGTTTATTTTTTTCAGTGGCACGTTTTTAAGGAATATCTCAGAAGCAAGTATCTAAACTAATGATTTATTGACAAACCGAGCGCGTAAGCAGGAATACATTTTCAAATATTCACACTATAGCTGAGGGAAGCAGAGCATGAGTGTGTTATTTGTATTTTTAAGAAAAATAATACATGTTTTTTTTTTGTTATCAACGTTTCTGCTGTGTATGTAGTTGTCTGTGTTACGTGTTTGTTGCCTGATATTGTCAACACATGCAATATGAACATCCGTATTTAGAAATGTATATTATTTTATTCGACATTTTCGGCAAAAACTTGATGAGCACTGGTTTGTCATAAACCCTTATTTAAAGAAGATAATGCAAAGTTCATGTGGAAGAGCAAATTCATTCTAAAAACTTTGGACACTAATGCAGCATAAATTTCAGTTAATTTCTTGCAAATGCTGGGAGCTTCGGTATAAGTACGTCTTACATACTTCACTTGCCTGGAGTTCGAAACTTGTTTTTTGGAAACTTTTCCTACAGTTATTGTAACTGTAACAGATTTATTGAGCCCTAATGCCTGACATCTGATTTACAGGAAATCGTACAGTTCCTTTAATGGTGAAATTTGTTTGACTGGTGAGATTATTTGCTACTACTTGAGAACTTGTCCACCAAACTGGTCTAAAACCGTAACATAACTTCATACAGTGCTAGTTTTAATTTCAATGCTGATAATACTTTGATATAGCTTGTTAATTGACTTAACAAACACCTTGCTACAGATGCTGAGTGTCTTGTAACAACTGTTAAAAACAAAATGTGTCTAACACGAGCAGCATAATGAGTATTGGACTACTGCACGCCTTACACAAAATTTCCCATGAAACATAAAATTTAAGTTGGTACAGCCAAGACTTCAACAAATATTTGTGGTTGACCTGAGACAGATGACAATAAATAATTATGATTCTGAGATTCTGAACTTCGTCTAGTGAATCGTTGTGAATTACTAAACAGATAATGGAATATTAATAATTCCTGATCCCTGCACCATTTCCACTGAATGTAGAGAATTTAAAATTTTAGGTAATTTTTTATGTTTCTTAGTACCTTATTAGTACTTGTATTTATTTGTGTGCAAATTCTTCGTTAGAATTTGATTTAACTTGTTTTATAAAATTTAATTTTTTATCTGGTCAGCCTCAAAACGTGTAATTAAGGTTTCTCTTTCATACTCATTTTGAGCTGAACTCTCATTATCAATATTTTATTTTGTGCATTAACTTAATACATGATTCCAGCCTCAAACACATTTCACGACTACTAGAACCTAGTAAATGCTCACGCACAAAATTCTGCATGCGTTCTTTTTCCTTATTGGGCCTTCTTTGTATTTTATTTAACAAGTGTTTCTATATTGAATCCATGATCATAGTGATAAAGACAACAGAAAACTAGACTTACATATTTTGTAGTTGCCTCGTTGGTTAATGATACAAGTCATGAGCAGATTCAGCTTCTTGTTCACAATAAAACATGCGTTACTGTGGGTTTAAAAGTTCGATTATAGTGGTTAGTCAATCACTCTTCATTAAAGCAAAGTAAGCCCTTACAAATAGCGAGTACATAAGAAGAAATATGCAGGCGGTCCCTGAAAAAAAAAAAAAACGTTTAAAGCTCTCCGTCATGTTGTACGGGATGCGAAGACAAGTAAATTGATACAGTACACGTATTGTTTCAGAGCCTGGGAAGTGCCCGTAAATTGACCCACAAATTGTGGTCTCAGAGGGTAGCAATACGCGTAGAAATAGCAACAAATCGCAGTAGCCACGTTAAATAATGCGTCAAGTATGTCAACATAACTGTCCGGGGGGCAGCGGAGGTGTATCGATCGCATCGCTCCGAGATTATGTCCTGCCGGTGTCTCTCCCAGGACCTAGCATGCTGGACTCGTATGTGGTGATACCAAAGATACACGGCATATCACAGGGAATTGTAGTTTCCTCTGTCCATTCAATCCCATCCAGCTCCATAATCACCTGAGTCACCCTTATTCGCGGTGGTTGCTATTTCAGTGTTACAGTAGCGCAATTTGGGACCCTCAAAACCATTAATTGTTGGTCAATTTACGGGTATTTCCCAGCCTCTGTGACCCTAAGTGTACTGTATCATTTTACTTGTCTTCACATACCTTACAACGTGACGAAGAGCCTTGAACGTTATTCAGGGCCACTCTACGTAGAAGCCTATCATCCATAGTGACGTTTGTTGTTATAAACAAACATCGGAACCACATAATACATAGCTTATATGTTACTAAGAGTATACACTGTTATAGATTCTTGCAGCTTAAAGACTCCGTAGGCATTATAAATTTGGAAGAACAATTTAATTATGAGGGAGTGTTAACATGTATAATTGCTCATACCATATGAACTTTCTACGTATTCTATGAAATGCCGTTTTGGTATGTTCTGTAAGAAAATCTGAATAAGCTTTCTTTATTTTTGTTAAAGCTTTGAAAGTAAAACGTTAACGTTTTAGTGTAACCCAGAAATTATTAATTTCAACAAAAAACCGTTGCGTATTTAACACGATCTAAGATATATAATTAACACTTACACATGCTAGCAAACGTAAATTAAAAAAAAAAAAAAAAAAACAGCAGTACACAACCGTGGAGACATGATAGGATGAAAATTACGAAAGAGCTGCTCCAAGCGTAAGGGTTCCATACTATGTACAGTATGTCCGTAAAGTCATGATGCACGGCTGATCCGCTGCTGCGCAGTTCCAAGTGTTGCGTCATCACCTGTGTGCGCACGCGCGTGCACATCCTAGTACAGAAACGTGGAGAGTTTTCCATTTGTTTTGTGCACATTTCACATTTCTATCTTCTTTTGTTGCTTTCCTGTGACCGGCCAAAAGTGCACTGTCAGGTCAAAAGTGCATTATCCGGCCAAAAGTTCAACAATCAGTTTAAAGCACACCATCCGTTCAAAAGTGCACCATGACTTTACGGACATCCTGTGTAGGTTACTCTGCTTCCAGTCTGCTTCATATCACCCGTACGAATTTAAATTCCCTTCCATATCCTCCGATAAACATTTAAATCGTTAATTTTATATTATTTTTATTTTGTTCTTTTTTCTATCAACTCCAAAGACATTACTAGTAGAGACTGGACATTTCAATAACATTGCGCCACATGAGCAGAAACGTATGCAATGATATTTTTTCGTAAAGTTGCCTTTCTTGCAAGTGAATTTTCTGAGTAATAGTCCTGTACAGAAAGTAAGAAAAATCAATTTATTTCACAAAGTTAGGTAATATCCCCTTACACGTTTGCGGTAGTGTTGACATTTTACACAGCAAGCTTACACAATTTCATGAAACCCATTGTACTGATCGTTAGAATTTGAATACTGTACATAAGATGACGGGACAACGCTCAAGTATGCCACTCTTTGTTTTCGTAGTCTAGCCTACCAATACCTGTAACTGAAAACCGTAATTTTTTATTTACTTATGTTGCTAACACCCGGCGAACATAAAATTTACTACGCTTTAGATAACATCACTGATTCACTCTATGCCTTAAAGAAGAATATAGATATTTTGTCAACCTCTCAAGACTAACGTGCGATTAGGATGTCCGCCAGAATTTGATGGGAATATGAAGTGCTTATCTACAGCTAGAGTTTAATACAAAAACTAAAGTTGTTTAAGTAAGCCTGCGTACACGTCTGTGAAACTGAAAACGTGCAACTTTTCGATAACATTATGTAGGACTTTAAGTTCTGATATAAAACATTAATGTTCCAGTAGGACGTAGGGCTGTATGAAAGTAAATATCCAAAAATCTAGAATATTTACAGCACTCTAAGAAGAAGTCGCTTGCATTGCTAACATGATCTCTGTGAGTTCTCTGTGATCAGACGTCATAGAAGACACCAGCTTGTCTTCATCGAACTAGTCAATGCACCTGTCTCACCACTGACCTACACGCCCTGCCGTGCCCTCGCACACGTGCTACATACACGAGGGTGGTGGGTACACGAACAACCGACAATCGGCACCAATCACACCTCCTCACCGCCCCTCAGGCCTCTGAACCTAGCAGCCAGTCCTTCCTGATGAATACATTCATTACGCCATTGTGCGTGAACTCGGCCTTGTTCCGCGACTGTTTCTGCCAGCCATTATTTTCCGCGTGCAACGGCGTCTCCCCTTACCCAACCACACCCTCTGTCACTGGGCGGGTTTGTTTGCAGGGAGAAGGCGATACACGGCACGAGGTTGTGGGCAAAGTTGGCACAACTGACCTTCTTCAGCCTGTCACTCGATATTTAGCTTGAATTCAACAACTGACAGATTTTTTTTTTTTTTTTTTTACTTAATGGGTTTGCATTTCGACTACATGTCACTTATCTAATACAGGAAACTGAGCCACTGTGAACGGTGAGTTATATAGCCTGTACTAAATGTAAAACCTAAATTTAAAAATTACCTTTCAAGGAAATTTCTTTCTGCGCAACAGTAGGCCTAACTATATTTAGTTTCCGAGTAAAATCTGTTTCGTGCAATCACGTTTAAAGCCACGTTTCTAGCGAGAGAGATGACTAAATATAGCCATTGTAACACAGATACGCCCTAAGGAAGTCACTGTTCTGAAACACAGTCGTTGAACGATCTTTGAGCGTATGCCAATACTGCACTCGTTCCGAAACACTGCTCCACCGATCAAACTCTGTATCCCATCTTCTGTGTCTTTTCCCCGTGTACCTCTAACAATGTTGTGCAGTGTTTCGAGGACAGAAAACATTTTTATATATACATATATTATAACACATTTTAACTTAGGTTGTTTCCTGTATCTATATTTTAAAGACTATTTTATACCAATTCACTTCCTCTCATGTACAGAGCCTTCTCTTTTGCGACAATAATAACACACTACATTTGTTCTGTCTTCAAGTAATGAGAATGCATTATGCAAGGTAATTTTATTTTATTACTGTCGTTTTTACATATAGAATAATATAAATTTTTTAACGTTTAATAATTAATTATAATGTATTTGATAATATTACACACGCATGTCGTGGCACTTTAGGAAATTCTTACATTCGCAGTGGCTTTATGTGGAAAAAAATGTTTACTGTTCTTTCGCAAGCATAAATTTCAGGAAGGTAGATTTCTCATGCATATTCACATATGGTATTCTCTCGAGTATTTTCATGGTAAAATATCCAAGCAAAATTGTTCGAAAACAATGCATACACATATATGGTAATATACTAATGTGTGTGAAAAAGTGTATGTGGGTATGTATATATATATACATATATAGCCTACATAATACACACACAGCGTGTTTCAGATTCATGTGACCGAATTTTACCAGGGGATTGCTGACGTGAAAAGAAGAAATCTGATGTGTGACAACATCCGTGGTCCATAACAAACAATAAGTGCTGTAGAAACCATTGAATGTGAAGTCCAAAAAGCATATTTTATGTGGGAAAAATATTTGCATTAAAGGAAAACATTTGTGTTACGTTAAGTAAGTAAAGCTCCGTCTTATTAAAAAAATATATGTTTGCACCCTTTCTTTGCATAAAATATTGTTACTGTGATCATAAAGAGACGTTATACATTGCAATTAACGAGTGTGTTGTAATTAGACTAAAAGGCATTCTTGCTACAACTTTCATGGACCTACCGTTTTCATGTAAAACGCGCCTTACGGTTACTTTTATAGTTACGACTGCTTTGTTAGTAGGCAACTCTTTCTGCACCAGAATGTGAACAAATGTAATTCCCCTACTCTTCATTTAAGGACATCTACAAATAGCCTTGGATATGTAAACAGGACCATGGGTATCGAATATGAAATAATTTTTGTACACGTCAGAAATACTTTGGTACAGTTAGATCTAATGTTTCTGAAACACAAGAAGTTTAGTTGAAAATGGTTTTAATAAAACTGAATGCTGGAGACAACGCAGGATACCGTACATTACAACAAAACAACCTGCGTTTGCTCTACCACGCTCGGTATGGCCTGTTCTTAACAATATTAGGTCCATCAACGGCAGGTATACCAAACTCCCGTCACAAGTGGAAGAGAATACCTTCCCAAAAAAGCTATTGTGTTTTTCGATAAGAAAACTATTTCCCGTGTTAGTCAAGAATGTCCCCTTGCTAACTTTCTCTAGCGATCCAACAGAGCTCCTACTATCACAGTGTGATCACTTGATTATCTTCACGGACTTGATATCAGTTTGTAAAGCAATAAAATAATTGATAATGAGGTGAAGTTAAGTTTTACGATAAATAAATAAACCTTGTAGGTCTTTGACGATATTTAATAGTCATTAATTACTCAATCTAATCTATTACGTTTAGTTTTCAATGGAACTCAACACAATAAGAATGATAACTTGTTGCAGTATGTTCTGAATACATGTGATATTCCTTCTTCTTGGTATCTTCTACGAAGTAAAGAAAAATAACTGCTTAATGTCTCGCCAAATTCCTCTTCAGACAGCTCTGTTACAGTTATGACCATTTCTATTACTAGTATACAGTTAGTTGGTCACTTGATCAGTGCACATGGACAAATATAATTATTTCTTCCTTCTGCATGATTTGCGGGCACTCATACGAAAAATAAGTGACATGCTATATATCTTTATTTTGTTCGAGAACAACATTGACAATAATTTCTCGGATAAGATTTACTTAAAGATAGCAATTTCGTATGAGTTAGACATGCGTCTTGCTTCGCTTGGAAGCTGCTTTCTATATTAATTTTATTTCTTCCCTCTTGTACGGATGTACAGCAAGCTGCAAAATTTCATGTAAATTATTTTGAGGGGAGTAATCTTCACACCCAAAGAAACAAAAAAAAATTACTTGATTGTAGGTTCGATAATGCACAATTTCTATATTACAGTTCACAGTTAATGGTGTATAATGAATAGCGTGCAGCTGAATCGTGAGTAGTGTAGTAATGGCGGTTCTATTAAAGGAGCCTTGAAGCGGGATCGGGGGATCTGTTCAGCATGTGTCTCGTAATTATTTATGTACGGTCTACCCACCATCTTGGTTAATGTCCGTTGTCTTGATACCTAGCTACCCTCATTGGCTACACCTTCTATCTTGTTTTTTTTTAAATTAGTTTTATTGTTGTCCTCTAGGTAGGGCTGCCAGTAGTTACTGATCGTCTCCTAGATGGCGTTGATTATTAAGACTTTGGTGCTGAGTCTTTCCACCAGAAGAGCTAGTAGCTATACCAGTCGTATTAGTTCTAGTGTCGTCTGCTAGATATCGTTGATGTTGTATGTACTACTGGTTTAGTCCGTCTCTGTATTCAAGTATCACCATTAAGAGCGCTACCGCACCTAACCTAACTTAACCTGACCTATCTTTCTAACAAGTTACACTTCTAGCCTTGCTTCTGTTCTTCCTTTAACCTAACACTTATTTTCCCTTGTATGTCTGTCTTGTATCATAGTACACTGCTAGGAATTCTTCTAGTATGTTGCATTCTCGTAAGGCATTGAATATGTTCCACTCGTGTAGGTCCTAGAATATTTTTTTTTTGTGTAAGGTGTTTATAAGTAGTGTAGGGTAGTATTATTTTACCTCTAGTAATAAATGTATTCT